>VDFB02000008.1:111826116-111863951 GCA_007258455.2 Sequoia sempervirens | reverse complement strand
ATCAAGTTTGGTAGATGTGCGGGGGACCGCAATTAGTCCATGGTTGGAAGAAAAGTGCTTGAGTGATGCTTCTCATCATTAGTTGGCAACCAAGATTTGATGGAGGGCACTTGGACCATTCATATATCTATTGCTAGTAAGCTCAGTGGAGCCTTGTATGTATTTTGTAACCACTACTGTGGAAGGATTGTAAAAGAGAATTGTTATCATAAAATTATGTATTATGAAATATATATATTGGAAAGTTGTAATACTTTGAAACAATGCAATGGGAAAGTTTGGAATGATGTTTATTTCAAATGTGCATGATATATTTGTATTTGAAAATGATTTTTTTCATGCTCATTATGGATGGATAATTAAAATTTTTACTTGAGGTTAAAACATGGGAAAGTTACTATGTAGAACAATGGGCATGTGCTTTTTGTAATGAACTCCTACCATGTGTTTTATAAAAGTTAACACATTTCTTAGTTTAAAGGATCAAAATTTGTTGAAATAGTAGAACTTAAATTGGAACATCACAAATTTATTTTACTTCACATTTTCTGTTCAATTCTAGTATAAAGACTTGTATTTAATGTAGATATTGATAATGCTAAAGAAAGTAAAGGTAATTCCAAATTGTATATTTTGCATGACTATAAGTTGTTCATTCCCATTGAAGTAATCAATTTGCTATGCCATATTTGGGTGTATTTTGAAGCTATCTCAGTGATGAATGAATTTGTTTCTTTAAACTCTTGCATTATTTTGTATGTAGTTGTGAAGCAATTTAGTGAAATATCAAATAGTTAATGCTCTAGCTTGTCTATTTCTCAATACAAGCGTGGGTAATAATTAGGAGCAATTAATTTCTTAGGATTTATCTTTTCTTACTTTGATATTATGAAGTTTATTTTTGAAAATATTTGAATTAATTGAAGTTTGAAAGTGATGCATGCATTATTTTTTAGGATTATTACATCACTGATTTTTTATTGGAAGCAATTTTGAATACCAGAAAACCACCTATATTAAAACAACAATTGCACAACAAACCCTGAGTAAACCTAGTACGCCAAGACATGGTATTCTTGAGCCTTAAGATAGTTAAATTCTTAATTGAATTTCGTGATTCTTTCAAGATAGATAAGTTATTTTGTTCAAATAACAAGACCTTATTTGTGCGTTGTTGTGTGTGTAACAACTACATCAACAAAATTGGCACTAGAAGGAGGGAATTGTATGGATAATGATAAATCTAACATGTGATAATAAAAATTTTAGGGCCTGATGAATCATATAATCCATTATCATAATATGGATATTTCATCTATTCAAAGAAGTTTAAATAAAATGCTTTATCCTAAAAAATTGTTCAACTTTGGATTGATTGACAAATATAGAATCCATGAAACTATTTAGGACATAGTGAAATAAATTGTACAAATTTCTTAACTAGAATGAGCTTGGCGGTTAGTAAATTGATTTCCTTAACCAAAATATTTTTATGTAAAAGGAGGGTTAGGTATTTATCAACCTGTACATCTACCAAGAAAGAATTAAAAGGACTAGGAAGAAATGTAGTGGATAGGGTTACAAGTGATAATAAATTACCTGATTGTTGTAGCCATGTAGGTTCAATATTTTCTACTAAAGTAAAAAAAAATTCACAAGAAGAATGGTGGAAAAATAGGGTGATTATTTGTACCATACCAAAGGAGTATGAACTGAAAAAGGTGAATGATGTTATGCCTTGTTTTGTACAAGGAATGAAAGATAAGGAAAAGGGTGATGCAAAAATGGGTTTGGAATCAAGATGAATATTCAAAATTTTCTATATCTCTGAATTCATTGTTGCAAAAATGATGTTTATAATTATGCCTGGAAAAAGAAGATTCTAATAATTCCCTACTACAAATAGAATATCAATCTTTTGCTTTTCCAATTCATGATAATTACATTCCTAAGTCGTGAAAGGATAATTTTGGAAAATTACAATTGGTAGTTTACTAATTAATTCTTGGCCAAATGATAGGAAAGATAAGATCATGCAATTAAAAAATTTAGTGGAAATGTGAGAGGATTGCTTGACCATGGACATTCAAATTCCAAAAGGAAAATACATTTTAAATTCATATGGCAATGAATTACACCAAAATGTAAAATTCTACGGTGATGGCTACAATCTAAAATAATAAATCACTCAGGTTGTTTCTATCTAGATATTAGTGACATAATTAGAAAACATGCTTTTAATTTTGCACAAGTACAATCCAAAGTTGGAAAATTAAAAGATAGTTTGAATGGTTATCATAACACATCAATTGGAGTATATGTGTTAAATTCAAAGATAAATTTGGTATATTAAGAACCAAAAATGTTACAGAGTTACTCCTTAAAGTAAAGATTCTTTTATTTGTAAGGAGTATGTGTGATAAATAGAATTGCTTGTTGAAAAACATGTAAATATTAGCTTAGGGTTAATTTAGTTTGGGTGTGCTTTAAATTGTTACATTTTTTGAAGAGCTTAGAGTCCCTTGTTTCTTTAAAAGGAAAAGCTACATGTGCGAATTTTTTTGATTCTCATAACTCTTATCCCTCACCCACAAGAGTCAAAAGAGCAAAGCTAAACTAGCAATCACACCCTGTGAAGTTACCAAAGTGCATGAAGACATTAAAGTTGTATTATGTGTTAAATGTATGAATAGGTGGGAGTCCATTACCATAAAAAGGGTTGCTTTCCAAAAACATTTAGGGTAAAGGTCAATTGAAAAGAGAATTTAAACAACTTTAGAAGCTACGAAAGAAAATGCTTAATATTGGGAGAGCATTTGTCTAAAATTGTCATAAAATGCATAACATATAAAAATTTGAGATCATAATCTAAGATTCCATGAGATAACAATATTTTGAACATGTAAAAAAAAATTGTTTTCCTTAATGTTTTGATGGATATCACAAAATAAAATGATTAATATTGGGAGAGCATCATCCAAAGGCATCATAAAACAGATAACAAAATCAAAGGTGAGATTCTATGAGATCACATTGTTTTGAGGCATTGTAATCAGAAACAATTCATGTGTGTTGTCTACACTTCCACATTTGCATACATATGTACGCAAAATTCACTTTTCCTTAATGCTTTGATGGATGTCATACCTAAAGAGCAGGAGGATCTTTGGCTAAAGATTCAGGAATATGGCCGTACACTTGGCAATTGCAGTTTATTGAAAGTTCAGAGTCTTTTCAAAATCCTCTTTATTAAGAGTACATGAAGTTTAAGTACTTGTTAGAGTTTTATTTGGAATATTACATATTCAATCCGTAACCATCATAAAATAGATTAGTAATAATGGATAGTTTGTAAATATATAAAATTTGCAGCAATACACAATTGAGAAGACTTCAAGCATGTTGTAAAATACAACCACACCCAGAAAGCACAAAATAAAGCTTGTGACCCCAATAAGTCGAGAGTACTACATAGTGTTAAAATCCACATTGGAAGCGTGATCAATTCAATATGTTCCATCTTCCATATGACTATTGCATGTCATTAAGAATTTCTAAAACAAATCCCCATTAAGATTTCATTTTTGAAAATTAGGTCTGTGGTCATGAGATTTGGGGCAGTGGGAAACTGTTTTGTAAACAATGTTGTCCTTAAAGTGATCTGTAAGAAGACAAAATAAAATGAAATCAATTAGTGTAGCAAGAAGAGCATGTGTTGCAACCTATTGCAAATCATATAATATTATGTCAAAATTTGTTATAAAATTTTCCTCACAGCAAGAATGAGAAATCCATTAAAATCATTCACAAAGGTTGAAGTTTATTTTTCTATCTTAAGAATTGCTTTCCAGTAATCAAAAAAAGATTGTATGTACTGTTAAACTATTTTCTACATACGTATATCATCCACCTTTCTTGAGATGTAAGTACATTAAAAATTTGCATTTGGAAAGGTAAAAACTAAAATGCATATTTTAAAAAATATCCTCTCACTTGTAAATGTTTCTTTGTATTTAGATATAGCTGAGAGATGTAATGGATACAACTATGCAACATCATTTAGGAAACATGTGTACATCCAACACAACCTAAACCAAGCCCATTTGGAGGGAAGTAAACAAAGAAAGCACAAGAAAACAAAAAATACATCAAGTTGTTCAAGTAAAGAGCAAGGAAGATATACTCACCATAACCAAGAAAAGTTGATGCATAACAAGTTATATTTGCCATCGAACATTAAAATACAAGGTTGAAAAGGTATCTTGGGCAAAATATACCTGGATATTCTATTATTCCTCCCGAGTTGTTAATATTCTCAAATATATATTTTGACTATCCATTTCTACAACCTAATGACCTGACACTTTTAGCAGAACTTGGGGATTTTTATAGAGCTGATCTAATTGGATCCTAACATTGTAGAGCAATCAGGCAATCCAATTGCTATCACAAGAATGGACATGACTATCCATGCCACTTTTCAAAAATAACCTTCATGATCATTTTTGGAATGACACAAGTTATCCTATCTCAAATCCCAAACTTTCATAAAGTTTGGGGTCTTTCAATAATTGCAGCGATAATGTCCATCTCCTATGCAACAATAGGATTGGGTCTTGGCATGGCAAAAGTAGTTGGTATTCTTTTTATCCTATTCTCTTTCAATTTTATTAAAAAATGTTATGATGGATACTCTTATTCTGGTCTAGCCTATAGGACTAGGTTAGATTTTTTCAAAATCCTATCTAATGCACTACAATCCTTAACCTTGTCCACTTCTCATGAGACTCAAAAATATTGGAAAATGTAGAAAATGGGAATTTTAACACAGAGTGCATTAAGGTTATATAGAAAATCAACATAGAATCTAAAAACCTTAGCACCCCATATACTTGGGAGCATCCCAAACCCCATATTATATGGTCACAAATTCATATCATCAACAAGAATTAAAAAATTACTTACATAATACTCCTATCATAAAAAAGTTTAGAATAGATTGTAACTCATAGACCCTTAACATTGAAACTTCTTCAGTGAGGAAAACCACAAATTGCACAAATTAAAATTATTTATAAAACTTAGAAGAAAACCAATGGCTAGAAGTCAGATTTATAAAATTTTCGTCTCTTAAGAGAAAGAATAGATATCCAACAATATGAGTAGACTTCATAATGAAAAAATATTGGAAAGGTTTTAAAGAGTTGCATAATATTTACCTTATCAGTACCAAGTTACTGCACAATATTTTCATGTTCAAATTGACTTCGAATATTGATATCTTGCAAGTACCCTACAAATTGTGAGTTCTTCAATACAAGAACATTATCTATTTTAAATTGGACACAGTTTTGTATGGTAAGATTGTAACAACATATGGTAGGAAAATTTGTATCTTTGTCCATAACATGAATCTTGATATTCACTAAATTGTCTTATATTCATGAAAGTTTAAAGTATAAAAACGAGAGTTCTATGTAAAGTGAATTAGAACAATTGAAAACACAATTTTTAAAAAAAATATTTGACCAACTAAATACTAACTTTGGTTTGTTTGACTGATTCCAAGGAACATGGTTGTGTTTTACTTGCTCAAGTTGAGAAATGTATTGTTTTGCATTGATGCCTTGGTGTAGAAGATAAAATTCCTTAACTGCAAAAAAGTATCCATCACTATCAAATGATAATATAAGAATGATTTATGAGATATTATCATTGAAAGAAGAAATGATCACTCTCCATTATCAATAAGTATTTTTAAGTCGTTATCAATGGCTGAAAAATCCATTAATAGACACAACTTAGGAAAAGAAAAGACATGCTATGTTAATAAAAACTTATATCTCACAAATCACAGTGTTTAAGAAGTGAGAGTTAGTATTATAGATCAAATATTAACATAAAAGTATATAAATTAATTGTAATGAATAATGTTTGTTATTAAGAAAACAAGATATAGCAGTTTGATATCTTCTATAATAGAATTGGTATCCAATCAAAGCATGAAGTAATGGTGTACCATTGTGAACAAAAATAGCCCCAATAGCTTTCACTATCTCTGTCATTCCTGGTAGTAATGTTGCTTTGAAGTTGGGCCTACAACTTTGACATCGTGAAAACCATCATAGTGTGAACCTTTGTTAGGTGAAAGCAACATGTATCAAGTAGTTAGAAATGGAGTTATTGGAAGGGAAAGTAATAAGAAATTATTGAAATACTTGTACTGTATTACCAGAGGAATGAATTGTCTATTTTCAAGTGGTTGATGATGATAGTGTTGATAATCGAGCTTCCCCACTGATGCTACGTGCAACATAAGGGCCTTTTTGCATACGCATGTATCTTTCGAATGTGAAAGGAGGGTGGATATGAAGGCAAGAAAGGAAAGTGACCCTTGAAATTGCTATGAATGTCAAGCCCTGTCGTTCAATGTTGTCGATGTCAATCATGACCATTTGAAGTGTAAGTCCCTGTGATTTATGGATGGTTAAGGCCCATGCCATTTTTAGTGGAATTTGGCGGCGACCACCACAACTCAACAAGGAAACAAGAACATCTTTGGGATTTTCTGGATCCCATGTAGGGCCAATGTAATTATTGAATCAAACAACAATAAAGAAGGGGAGTTGGGGTGGTTTTTCACTATCCTTGTACACAATATTTTTGACTATCCCAAGAGCTCCATTAACAAGGCCAGTTTTAGTCCACAGATTACATGATAACATAACCTTTTGTTTGACACATAGTAGAATCTTAGATTGGAGTTGCTCATCGTCTAGATTTGAGTTGAAAGAGCTCCCCATTTTCTCAGCAATGGCTATGGCAACAGGCTATGCTAGAGACAACAACATGCACTTATTATGGAGTGAGACCTTTTCATTGGTGTCATAAAGATGTATGCACGATAAGAAAGCAGTTTCTTCTGTAGATGATAGCGTGGAGCTCGACCTTGACATTAGCAATTGCCAATCTGCTATAGTAGGTTCAACCTTTTTTAAATTGCAGAAGAGATCACAAAATAGAAATTGAGTGGGACCATCTCCGACTTGACGAAATATTGTGTTTAGTGTAAAAACTATTGTAAAGCTTCGTCATAGTGTCCCCCCATAGGAAGTAGAAGAATACATAGGAATGTCTTTGACCGACAATAGTTGGCCGAGGTCTCCAAAGAGCAAGATTGAGCGGCCTCCAAATGGGGTCTGGTTGTGTGCAAGGAAAGCTTTGCACAAGTGAGAGTTAATGCTTTCAAGCAACTTTGGACCGATGAAGCTCATTTCGTCAATTAGAATGTAGTGAATGAACTGCATTTTCTCTTGGAAGCTTGCTAGTGTTTGGCCTTGCAAGGGGGCCATCTCCTTGATGGGTATGCGAAGTGCGGAATGAATTGTTGATGCTCCAATGTCGAATAATGCAACACCTATAGGTGCAAGAAGTAATAGCGATGTTTGACCATTTGGAGAAGAACAATTGAGTGCAAACCTAATTTTTTTTATAAGGTGTGACTTTCCTATTCCTGCAGTTCCTTGAACTATTATTTTGAGTGGTGTTTGGTAAGTGGTGGAGGATAGGTGTGATAACACTAAATCCAGTGTTTTCTTTTGTTCCAATGAAAGGTTGTGTTGGGTATTTACAATGGGTAGCAGGGGTACTTGATATTTGGTGCAATTTGAGTCTACAAAGTGGGATGTTGTACTTTTCTCTATTGGATATATGGAATGACTATCCCAATCATGGTTAAGGTCTATTTCACGGTTACCTAGCATGTCAAGTGCATCCAACTGGAGTGGGTGGCCTAGGTGTACACTTGGAAACACTTGCCATTCGGATTGGTTGCACTGATGTGGGGGTTCTGCATTGTCCGGTGGAGAGCTTGGGTCTGTATTGGAGGTCATTTCTAGGTGAGTATGTAGCATGTGCTAGGGATGGTAAGTGCATGCCATCCTCTCCCACTATGCCACAATTTGAGTGTTGGACAAACCAAGGTCAATTGCAATGTTACGAAATGGTTTGTAGAGAACCAGTTCAGTCCAACAGAAGTTGTAAAAACTTGGGTCATCCTTAGGAGGTATGCTTGTGAAATAGGGGGAGACTCGAACAATAGCTTTAGAGGAACACTCTTTCCATTGGTTTTCTTTACGAGATGTTTTGTAGCTCCATTTTTGAGTGGCATCAATCAATGGTAATGCCTCTAGACAAATAGGACGTGCCATGTATGCATCAATGTAGTTTGTTTCTACTGAAGTGGAAGCGGCTGAAAGTGGAACATGTTGATAGTTTTTTTGGTTTACATTTAAAGAAACAAACATCCAACTACACAAGCATAGGGGTAGCTTTAATAGAAGGTGGCAAATTTCTTGAGCACTAATATAATGATCGACTAGGTTGTTCGCAAGCATTTATCTAAAAGCAATCAATGCTGGCTTGTCAGGTTCAAAAGTTGTAGAAATACGAGAAAGCATTGCATGATATGTTTTAAATTTAGTTTTTGCTTTGACAACATATTTTGCTATATATTTGAGCACTGCATCTATTGAGAGAATAGGTTGGAAATCTACATTTTCTTGCCAAATAGAGAGGATAGTGGGGTTGTGCAGATTCAATCGTTCATCATTACAAGCAGGGGTGTGCTTTGGTTGGCCACTATCATATGGAAGGCTTGAATGGTCTTGCATGGTCCAAGGGGCTTTATAGCGACATTCAACCGTACCCCCTTTTCTTCACAAATATGTTTTCAAGGTACAACATGTATGGCGCTAAACACAGTTGAGTAATTCATTGTAGTCATTTGAAGGGTTGGACAACATAATCATTCTTGTGTCCATTAAGCAAGGGTTGTCTAAGGTAGACCGTGGAACTCTTTCATTTGAGGTTTGGTGGGGACTTGGGTTCCAAGTATAGACATATTTTTCAATGTAGTTGATTGCATTTTGTACTAATGCAAGATTACATTGTAGTTTGGCAATATCAGGTGCATCTTTGAGCCACAAGAAACCATGAACATGTGTAGAGCTACAGTGTTGCCACTCGTACCTACACAATGTAAATGTTATTAAGCAATGGATGTATGAAACAAGTAAATATAATTGATGTGAGATATGTTTACCTGTACTAGTAGTCATTTGTGTAGGGAGTCTTCTCCAAAACCTCCTCATGAAATGCTGTAAATCTGTGATGCATGTAAAGTGTAGAGAGGTGTGGGTTTTGCACTATATTTTGGATCCTCCATCATGCAACAACAATAGGATTTTTTGGTGTGGTAGATGGCATGATGTTGTGTAAGTCTGGCCATTTAGTATTTGTTGCACTGAGGGTGAAGAGTAGAGTCGGGAAACCAACTTGAATAACCATGTCAGATAGCTCCCCCTACGTTGAGTCCAGAACGGGTGGGTTTCACGGATTTTTGACCCAAACTGCATTACTTTTTTCTGCAAGATGTTCATCAGGGACATCCTTGAGTCTTTGGCGTAGTCCAAGAATTTTTGTTGGCAGTCTACTTTCCAAGTATTTTTGAACAAATACAGAAGTTGTGGCCTGGCTACGGTGACACATAAGAATATTCAGTATGAAGTATCTAAACCGTGGGTGCTAGCGAAACCTATTATCATGATATCTAAGTAGATGTAGAGCATATTCATACAGCTTGACCTCTTTCATATTTTGTTGATTGAATACAACTTTCCCATTTGGAAACAAGATTGGGAATGCCATAACAAACAATCCTTCAATGCCATATTCATTGATGGGTGTAAGAGAAATTAGTGGCCAATCAATAGTAGGAGTTGGGCGTCCTTCCCCTAACTGCAACAAGGCTCGCAATTCTTGCACTTATGTACATGTAGGGGGCAAGTTTTCCACAAATGATGATGTTGCTTGCATAGTCTCTTGCAATTGTTCTTCAGTTGCATTATCCGTCTCCATTGAACTTACATCAGGGGGGTCTGAAATTGAGGTTGTTGCATTTAGAAGGTTAGAGATGTCAGTGGATGCATTAGGAAAGCATAAGAGAGAGGCCTCATCTATTTGGAAATCTTTGTAGTAAGGGTCATTACACACCTTATACTGCAAAGCCTCGTGAACATGTGATTTGTAAACATGGAAACTATACTGTTGAGAATCAACATTTTTTTTGTTAACTGTGAGTATATCTAGATCATGTATATGACATGGCAAGTAATTTATAATTACTATAATATCCCAAGGAAAAAAAATAGTGTGGCCACTATATTTTAGCTATCCCCCTCTTGCATAAGTAACTTGGAGGACGGGGTTGACTCTTGCTATAAGCATCTCCTTGATTTGGGATAGGCGTTACAAACAAAAAGGCTGCTCTTCAGGGTCCATGTTGTTCCACTTTGAGAAACGATTGCCATTTTTTTTCTGAAATGCCTCTTGAACAAGCACTACTACCATTTAATACCCTAGTTTTTATTCCTGGATATCGTTCTAGGCATACATGGCAAGTTGAAATGTTTGATAGGTTGTCTAACTTTGAAGGGAAGGAATTCCTAGCGATGTAATAGTTTGTTGGAAATAGTGGAGGATGGTGGTTTTCAGAGGGTGAATCAGGGTGTAATGTAGACTGTATTTGAGGTGTGGATGGTTGTAATGGGGAGGGGTTATTTGAAAGGAAAGGCGGGGATGTGAAGGAGCTTACAAGGTGATTGTGGTGGTTTTCTCATCTTTTTCTATTTATAGAATCCTTATTTGCATGGTACCATAAACGTTTCAAATTATTACGACGATGTAGTTGTGCTTCCATACTTTCAACTTGGTTTTCCATGATAGGGATTGCTAGGGAACAGAGCAATGCAATATTAATTTGCAATAGTTAATGAAAAATTTGAAAGCACATGTATAAGTTACGTGTGTAAAATTAGGAAGAATAACACTTGAAGTAATAAGCCTTTGTATTGAGTAAAAAATAATTGGACTACACAGCTTGTGAAAACAAGAAATCATATTTTAGAACAAGTGCACAAGATAACATTGTCATATCAAAAAAGACTTTGTATGAAATTTATTTATAGTTGTAACCATAGATTCTTATAGATGATGCCATTTACAACAACAAAAGCTATGCAACATAAGCAAAGACTATGTAGTATTGTCAAAAGTTAGAGGTACTTACAAACTTAAACAGGTTTTATTGTTGTAATTACAAAGCTTTGTATTTCTTTCCTAGCAAATGAATTCATTGTGATGGCCACTTGAAAGAGAAACTAGTGCCCAAGAACTTGATCTAGCATGTGTTTAGCATCATCAAGTTCTACCAGTAGTAGTTGAATATTTTCAGCAGATACACCAAACAAGGTATTTGTGGGTCCTTCAAATGTTGTGACTTTAAGAAGAGCACCAATTCCATCGTCCAAATCCACTTTTACCATGTAGCTAAAATCACATCCTGGGAGATCAAGAGAACACTTTGGGTAGTGCAAGCTATTGAGGATTTTCTGTACAACCTTCTTACATTTGTTATTTCCCACCATAAAAGATAGGAGAGGTAATAAAATTTGTCCAAGTGGACTTTTGTTATGCTTGCTTGTACACAAACATTTATTTTCTCTGGAGAGCTTGTATTGTTGATCGATGCAATGCCAATTGGATTTGCAAAATTGTTTGAAGAAAGGTGATCTATTGAGAGGGAAGGGAAAAGTGTTTCATTCCCTACAATGGCATACCAGTCGTGCAATGTTGAGGCTTCTAACAATTGTGGATTTATAACAATTGTAGTTGCAAATATAGTATCAAGAGCTTTTCCACACCAGACAGTTATACGTCCAGATTTGATCAAGATAATTGGAGGATTTGGTAGAAGAGGCAAACTAGATAATTTGTTTCCTTCAATTTCACAATGACGACCCCAAAGTGTTACATCAATGGTCAAGCATGACATGTTAGTGATTGTTGAAGTACACTTGACTATTTCGGTTCCATCTCTCTTACGGATGGTCAATGCAGGGGAGATAGATAAAATTACCCCAAGAACATCAACAAGGGAATTAATAGGCAGTGATAGAAGGGAATCTATGCTCTTTATATGCAAGCTATGCATGGGTATTATAGAGTCTACAGATGTCGAAGGAGTAATTGTTGATGAGATTAGTAGGAAGATTTCAAATGGGTTCGTTGAGCTACTATATTTTGTGTTTGCAACTTTTATGCGACCATTAGAAATAATGTATAGATTGTTAAACTGCACAACATTGTAGAGCTCATCAACAAGTTCATTGAAGAATGTCACATGTGTATTTCAGAACTTGCTTTGTCAATGATGTCAAAGCCAAAGACTTTTCCTACTTCGTCAGCATTGTGAAACTCATGGATTGGAGTCTTTATTAATGCTCTACCCTCAATGGACCAACACTTATAGTATGGGGTCAAAGTTTTGATGGGAAGTATTTCAAAAGGGGCAATGGTTGGTTGTTGGATAGAGCTTACATCTTGGTGTAAACCAATTGGGCCTTGGGAGCTAGTAGATGGAATACGACTTGTAGCCTGTAGAAGAGGAGTTGGAGCACCAACAAGTAGAGCTTTATTTGAGAGCATTTCAAGGCTGTTGATAATTATAGCCCTACAATTGAATGTTGTAATTGTTTTAGGAAAATAACATCAATGAATGACAGTAATATTCTAAAATAGAGAATGGATGAACGTACATGTATTTCTCGAACACCTTCGATGTATATTCTTTAAGGCGAACAATAGACCCGATGACCATAGCTTCTTCAACAACAAGATTGTTGAATTGGGTAGGAAGCAAAGCTAGGTGGGTGTGGACACTGTCTGAGAGTTGAACCCAATATTTAACATTTGTTGAATGACCCTATTGTATAGTGTCTATGGATGTAACCTATAATGAAGGGTCAAGATCAAACATGCTTGCAAGAATTTCTTCAATGGCATTTGGAGTTAGAGTTTCCATTGAGGAGGTAAAATCAAGTTGAAGTTTTGTGCCTACGGGCAAGTTGTGAGTGTTAGAATTGGCTATGCTGACAAGTAAAAAAAAGGTGCTTCTTGATTCTAACATTGTTATTAATGGGGAAAACCACAAATGAAAGGTAAATAAGGGAAGCGTAGGCTTGAAAATATATGGTCACATAGTTTGTGTACATGTTTATCAAACCACTAGTTTGTGAGTGAGCTAAATTCTATGCAAGGTATATAGTATAAGACATTCTCTGAGTTCTCTATTTCAAAACAATATTAATCAACATATTATGTGTTTTGTTTTTAAAATAATACCTACAACTTTAATATGGAAATAAGCATATCATTAATTACCAAGTATAATTTGAAAGAATGAAAATGGAAAGAAGAGCATTTATTTACATGCTAAACAAATATATTGTTAATATTGAAGATCTATTGGCAAAATAAATTATAGGGAAAATTTGCAACATTTTCATGTTCGAGATAGTATTTACAATGGTTGTATTCAAATGGCGTAATGAAGATGACTATAGAAGACTATATAATTTCTTTACATTGCAGCCATAAGTAGGCATAGTATAGGCACAAAAAAAAACTTATAGTGCACTACAGGTTGTTAAGGTAATTTTGGAATGCTACGATTATTGCGAGTGCTGCAACAGTATTATAGTGCTGATCATATTTAAGCTCCCTTAGGAAATTGCACAATCTGTTTAGTTTTGTGCAACTAGATTGGTAAGTTAAAATTGAGACCTGAAGCATCTCAACATCCAAACCTTCAATAGGACTTGTTGTCTGACATGGAAGTTTAGTTTTTCAATGATGTTGTGGCAACTATTCGATATAGTTGCAGCAAGATGTTGAACAGGTGTGTGAACTAAGTCAGTTTTATTAACAGTAGATGATGACTCTGACACTGCAAGTGTTGGATGCATTGGAATGGAGGGGCTTGGTTGTATAGGAGTATTTGAATGTGTAGGCATGACTTGGCATTAGGGGATAACATATACGTATAAGTTGTAGAACAACATAAGAAGGTAAGCAAGTAAATGACTAAGCAAAACATGGAAATTAATTACAAAGGAATTAACAAACTACAAGAACTATGTAGTAAATGATGCACTTTAGAAACATTAGATCAGACAAACAATGTGTGAAACAAACATTTCAATTAAATATATAGCATATATTTAATGTAATCTATATTTGAGTTTGGTACTACAAAAAATTGATTATATGATTATGTATCTTGGTTTCTATGCTATGTGCTACTTCAATTGGATTTTGTAATCTTCGTGGTTGTCCTATCTTGACTATGTATAGTTGCGGTTAAATAATCATGACGCCTTTTTTTTTTCTATCCAAATGTTGCTGAACTACTTCAGACCAATCAATGAGTGTACGTGAAGATTAGCATGAATTCAAAAACTTATGTATTTAGCTATTTATGTATGTATTACAAAGTTTGTATTACCAAACGATGTATTTCCATAGTACAATTTATGTATGCAAAAAATACTCACAAATATTTTATTAGAGATATTGTTCAAATCAAATACCTTGGTTGCAATTACAGTTGCAGGTGTTGCACCTCCTCCCTCTATTTTCACACCAATACTATTTCATGGAAAGCTATCAGGAAAAAAAAAAAAACCTTGATCTGAGTGGCAAATAAAAAGACAACGAACATTTAATTTTAAAAACAATTAACATCAACATATTAAATATCAATTGCCTATAGGATTTTTTTTTAGTTAATATGTTATAAATTACAATTCCATTTGTGTATAGAAAAACAAAAACAAAAAAAATCCAATTTCTATAAGTAAAGATATTAAAAATATGATACATGAGTAATGATGAAAATCTTCAAACTTAAAAATGGTAAAAGTAACAAAAGATAAACTTGCAAATACAATTGTCTTGGTGAGAAAGGTGACAACGACAATGATGTTGTAGATGGCAAGGAGGGGAGGTAGCTTATAAGAGAAGCTGGAGAACACAAAGATGAATTTGTAGAGCCTATAGGTTCTGCACATATCCTAAAATATTGGCAGTGCTCTCGCTCTATACCTAGAAAATCATTTCTACAGAGCTATTTAGAAACAAGAGGAACTAAAAAATTTGACATAACAATGTTTCGTCTATCATGTGCCTTCCCTATGCACCCTCCACATTTTGCATAAATTTTAATAAGGGTTGCCTATACTATAACATCTGACAACAATTCCCCTTCCTTTATCCTAATTTATCCTCTTGGAGGAGAGAGATATGGAAATCAGTTAAAAAAACACTGAGCTTGGCACAATGCCTTCATGGTTGTGGGTTACATTAGAGCACAATACTTGATTCTATTGGTGTGCTTGGTTGATGTTTATATTTCCATCTGATAAGATCCCAGAAACCTGGAATCTATATCCATTTCGTACTTTGCAATAATTTTTTAACTACATAAATTACATCCTCTGCAAGTAGACCTTAAACCTTTAAACATACAACTAATAATCTTTTTTTTTTCCTGGAAAATGGCCCCTTGAGGGCCCCAGTTTAGGGAGCAGGAAGGTCCCTTGATTTGATTAGCTAGGAAATACTACCCACATTAAACTATTACCCATTTGAACAATTAAAATTTAGGAAATAAAAATATAAGGTTGTCAAGGAAATAAGGAATTTCCCTTGTACTTGGAACCAAGATGGCATAGGTATTAATTACCCTATGTTATTCCTATTCTAAGTAAATACAAATATAGGTGATTGAAGAACTATTTTATAAAAACTACATGACATAGTTTTGAACACATATGGATAAACAAAGAGGTGCTATCTCACCCTCTATATGTTGGTTTTAGCAAATAGAAAGTTGAAATGTGGTAGATTAAACAGTTTAATGATAGTAGCTAATTTCATACAATATGGAAAACAACTGAAACTAAGCATCCCTTAGAAACTTTTCTAGATGCTTACAAACAAAGTGTGGATGCTTCTTAGTTTTGTACAAATAAATGAGATGTAGATTGTAGTCCTTTTCTGGGAAGAGCGTCTGGCTAAAAGACAACACTATGGCATACTTATAGGAAGCACCATTTCAAAGTTATCAGAAAACCTGAATTTAAAAAAGGATCCTATCCCAATCACCTGATGAACTATTGACTATATTCATATGTAATATAGCCACATCCTTAATTAATAGTCACACACACCATTCTGAAATTATTTGCTTGTATCCTTCTTGTGCTATCATGGATATTACTTGATAGCATACACAAGAACAAGAAACTATAGGTGCTCAAAATTACTTTTCATTTTGAATACACTAATTTGGAAAACCCAATGAAAAGTTTCTTTGCACTGCTATTTTTGGTTTTCCATGACTCTTTCTAGATCAAATAAAATTTTCCAATAGAGAAAAGCGTATATTTCTAGGAATTAAGTAGCTAACCTCAAATTTTACTACTAGTTAGGTTAGTGTGCAGTAGAACATCAAAAAATAACTCAAAATTGAGACTCACAAATAATAGTTTGGTGTAACTTGGAACCTATTCACCAAGTTCTACAGATATGCAACAACTTGCTTCTAAACAAGCTTATGGAGGTGTAAACACGTAAAATATACTGATTGACATTGTGCATGTGATCCTGACTTACTAACATCATTTCTTCCTGAATCATCCCTCGGTCTAACCATTTAATCAAATTCCCCTATCTGATTAAATTCATTAATATTCATTTCTTAATTAAATAAATCATTTTATCTAATCAAGTCATCTCTTTTGTTAATTAAATCAATTCTTCTGATCTAATTACCCCTATTTAATTAAATAATCAATTTTATTTGATTAAATCTCTAAAGTCTGTTCATTAAATTAAATAAATTAAAACCTTATTTGATTTAATCTAACACCATCTTTTTTAATTAAATAAATCAAAATCCTTATTTAATTAATCTCTTGTCATATTCCTTTCTTATTTGATTTAAATAAATCCATAAATTTGAGTCAAATAGTTCACATCATCTAATCTCTCTCATTAAATTAATTAACCCTTGATTAATTTAATCTCATCTCATGTCCCATCCTCTAGATAATGCAAGTTGCACATGAAAATAGATTTAATTCATTTATTAAATCTCTATTTTCCTCACAAGGCATATTTTGGAATATTCTCTCAATTTGAATTGAAAAATTCCAAGTCAACATGTACATCCAACAAGGCAATAAATTCATCTTACATGTCCTTTTCCTTGAGCCAAGTGACATTTATTGCATTTTCCCTTCCCTCTTACATATCATTTCAACAAATTTAAAATTCAAAATTATGCATTTATTGGCACAAACCCCAAATCTTGCACATCTTTCATCCATTCATAGACTAATAAGTGGCATCGTACCATTGGATGAATGTTAGTCCCACATTGCTCAAATTTGAACATTCATCCATCTTGGAATTCTATAAATAAAGAGCTCATATCCTCATTTCATCATCCACAATCTAAGCAAAGTTACCATGCTCAAATATCTCTTAAATTTCATCCATTATCATTGAGTCATAGCTAGGTTTTTGCAGATTTTGGCTTGGAGTTCTCATTCTTCACCAACAAAGTGGATCAATCATCTTCAACACATCAAGCTTGCATCATAGGAATTGAGAAAGGGCCAATTTTCACATCAAATTGGCACCAATTCCCCCATGGGATCATGAGTTTGCACATCTAATTAGGATTTAATCTTTGTTTTATCATTTCCATTGTCTTCTTTAATATTTTCTTCCTAGTTCTAATGTTGTAAATGGATTTCATGGGGAATCCTTGTTTTGGCTTACAATCTCTTATCTAACTTGTTTATTTTTGTTGTTTTGCAGGTACCAAGGTTGGGGTTCGCACATTACAAAAGAATGTTCATCTCACATTTCATCATGATCCATCATCATCATTTTTTCACGCAATACTTCAAACACCTCTTCTCGCGAATTCGCAAGAAGAGGGAGATATGTTCGGAGCAGGGGGCATATTCGACACTACGACATTCTCGCAACAACTCACACCCCTTACATTTGCACCACTTCCACCATTGCCATTATCATCCACACCACTCCTTGGTTTAGGGCTTTCGCTCCTACCAAGTATCAATCAATCCTATATCCCAACCATCAATCAAAGCATTACGCCAAACACTCAAAATTTTCCGTTGATATCGCAACAACAAATGACAAATGCATAAGCAATTGCAACACCATTAAACACCATTCTAACATCGCAAAGCATAGGACCAACCACCACACCAATACCACCATCTACCACTCAAAATATCAACACGACATTATCACTCACCACAAACATCATCCCAAATCCACCACCACCTCCACCACCACCAACTTCCACCACATCAAGTCAATACAACACAACATTGCAAGTTACTTTCCAAAGAGGATACCAACAATTTCAGAAATAAAAAGTCGAACAACTAGCTGCTCAACAAGTTGTTCAAGTTGCATAGGCTGCACAAGCCGCATTACAAGCACAACAAGCTGCGTAAGCCCAAGCTTTATTGTAACAACAACAACAACAAGTCGCTCAGGATGCACAAGCTGTGCAAGCATTGCAAGCACAAAAGGCTGCCCAAGCACAACTTCTATTGCAACAACATGCAGCACAAGCACAAGCTGCACAAGCACAACCTCAAGCGCAAGCTCAATATCAAGCACAACAAGCTCAATACCAAGCACAACTTCTTGCACAAAGACAAGTAGCGCAATTGCAAGCATATCAGCAAGCCATAAAGCAATACCAAGAGCAACAAGAAGCAATAGAATTGGAAACCCAACAACAAGCATTGTTGGAACAACAGCAGGCACAAATCTCAGTGCAACAACAATAAGATCAACAACAAGTACTGTTCATACAAAAGCAGGTGGAAGCCTACCTCGCTCAGCAAAACATACAAATACCATTAAACAACACACTGACCAACCCACCTATCCAACCCACGATTGAAACACCCCAAAACACTTTCATCCCACCCCCTGATCCCCAAAAATGATGTGACAACGCAACTTAGGTTGCTCTCGCAACAAGTGCTCGACCTTCAATCAGGGCGAACTACCAAAACACCAAGCAACTTGTGTCCCTATCCATTTGATAGGAGCCTAGTAATGAAACCATTCCCCAAGGGATTTGAAATCCCCAAATTTAACAAATATCGAGGGATGGGAAACCCTAAAAATCACATTAGGGAATTCCAGGTTCATTGCATGGAGGTTGCATATGACGATACTTATCTAATATGACTATTTCCTAGGAGCTTGGCAGGCCACGCTATGGAATGGTTCTCTCGCTTACCTTCAGGTATTAGGAAATTCCAAGAAATTATAGACGCATTCATTAAAAACTATGCATGTAACATTGCAATGGATGTTAGTCTAGAAGAACTCTCAACTCTAAAACAAGGAAAGGGTGAATCTTTCGCTTCATTCCTTCAATGATGCCAATCCAAGGCCAATCGGAGCAAGTGGACCATGTCAGAAGAACAACAAGTTTGCACCATCATAGCCAACTTTGAAGGTCGCTTGGCATTTCATCTCAAGGTTCAGGGCATCACCATATACGATCAGTTGATCCCCAAGGTGCTTAGCATCGAAAGAACCCTTATGACTCAACTCACAGAATCAACAACATACCATGAACAACAAAATAACCGCCCATCATCCAATTACAATGATAAACCCCGCACGTGGGAAAGGAACAAAAATGTTACTAATGATGGTATCGTCGATGCCAAGGTGGTCATTAGTGCCCTTCGCCAAAACACACTCACACCACAAATCCAAACACAACACCAAAATACTCATCACACAACACACCAACCCAACAACAATCCAACCATCAATAATCTCAATGATCAAAGGGGACCACCCCAACGCAAAAGTTATCCCAAACGAAAATACACCATTTTGGGGGAACCACTTGAGGACATAATGAAAAAGTTGATCGACAAAAAACTCATCAAGCCTCCTACATTTGAGAATTACCGAGAACCCGATGTCAAACCTCCTTGGTATAACGAGAATAAAATTTGCGAATTCCATAAAATCAAAGGCCGCACCACAAACAATTGCATGAGACTCAAAAACATCATCCAAGATCTCATCGATAAAAAAATCATAAACGTGGAACAACCTACAGGAAATCAGGATCTTAAGATATATACGAATCCAATGTCGAATCATGGTAACAAAGGGAATAAAAATGATAAAGGAAAGGGAAATGTAAATCATGTGTATGAAATAGTCATTTCCTCCCTAAATGAAGACTGCATGGTCATCACCATCAAGGGTGCCCATGCCAAAGATTGTGGAGTCACCACAAGAGGCGGAAAATTCACCATCGCAGGATCATCCGAACCAAATAGAGTCCCTTCATCTAGATCTGTCCTGCGTGGCTACAATATTGTAGATCAACTTAAGAGAATGCCAGCACAAATCTCCATCATGGAGTTGCTAAAAATATCGTCTGCCCATAAGAAAATCCTAGAGGAGGCGTTGGCGTCATCCACTATCCCCGCAGACCTTGATGCAGAGCAATTCCAAGCTATGGTTAGAAATATCATAATGCCTAATCTCCTTACATTTTCTTACCAATATTTCCCCGCTCAACCATCTCACAACCGTGCACTTCACTTGGAAGCCATTGTATACAAGAGCAAAATCAAAAGGGCCTTGGCGGATGGAGGTGCGGGCTTGAACATATGTTCCCTAAGTCTCATTAAGCAGTTGAAAATATCAGAAGATTCCATCGACAAAGGAAAGGGCATCACGATAAGAGCATATGATGACCAAGAAAGAGTGTCTCAAGGCATGATTAAACTCCCTATTCAAGTAGGGCCCACCATCATGGATACCACTTGTCAGGTCTTGGACCTTGACTTGTCGTATAATATCCTCCTAGGATGTCCATGGATCCATGCAATGAAAGCAGTAGCATCAACTTTCCACCAATGTGTGAAATTTACACATAACGGACAAGAAGTTACCATCCATGGAGATCCCAAACCTTTTTCATATTCCAAAAATCTTGAAGCAAAGTATTACGAAATCCCCCAAGTGCCAAAAAATGATGAGGGCCCATCCACACCATACATCGACCCCGCCACTCTCACGTCCACTTCTGCGATAGAGACACCCACCACTCCCACCATTCCCACCATCTCCAACATCAAGCTCATCATCTAGGAGGACGGTTGTGGAAGCTACAAGCTCCCTAACAATGCTTGTGTGATAGGAGAGTTACCACAACCTCCTAGATCACAAGGACGTCCACAAGAAAAACAAGCTTCCACATCACAAACGTCTCTTGAAGACTATTCTGAATTCACAAGATGGGGAGACCTTGGCCAGGAGGTTATTGAAGCAAATCCATCTCACATGTTATATCAATATGAAAGACCGACACCTGAATTACCAATGGATGAAAGAAGCAGGGGCCTACAAATGATGCTCGCAATGGGCTACAACAAAAATCAAAGACTAGGACAAAATGACAATGGGATCATAATACCTATCATGCCAGAGATACGACCCATAACAAATCTTGGCCTTGGATGTACCCCTCTGAGTGTAACCATATGTGGTCGAAGTCCTCCAGTTAGAATAGTTAATATTCCTCCTCATCCAATAGCAACAGAAGTACGCTCACCAATATCCATAAGTAGAGACATACATAACTTTATAACTGAGGTCTATAATAGTAGCGATGATGAGGACCCCATATCCAATCTACCTAGGCTATTTGAAGATACCACCTTGTGTATGATTAGTAACCTATCCTTCGAATCATACCAACAAAATCATGAGATCCGCTTGGTATATCCCCAACTCATCAACTACAACCAACGAGGACCACCAGTTCTTGATACATTCGAAAACGATGAGGCGCTCTCAGAATTCATGGGATTGTAGGACAACATTCTAGAGGGGGATCACAAAGTAGGGTTTATAATGGAGTTGGACACACATGCCTATTATGGGGAAATGATTGAATCCTTCAGTCGCAAACGTGAGAAACTAAGAATCATATCCAAGTCCTTGAGTGAAAACCACACTGTGGCACTCTCTGACAAGAAAATAGTAAAAAGAAAGGACGTATCCAATGGTGAAAACCTCTCTGAGGTGCTTGAGGATGAAGGATTCAATCTTCCTTTAAGAGCTATTCATCAGGAATGGTCAATAGTCTTGGTCAAAAAATGCAATCCTATCAACCTAGGAACAGAGGAGACTCCACATATCACATTCTATGTGGAATCACTATTATCAGAAGAGCAAGAGCTCCTAGCAGCATTCCTAAAGGAAAGACATAAACTTCACATGGAGTTATGCTGACATGCCGAGACTTGATCCAAAGACTGTGGTTCATCATTTAGCAGTGTATCCATAAGCAAATCTGGTCAAACAAAAGCTTCAAAAATTGCATCCTCAAATCGCTCTGTTAGTCAAAATGGAACTAAAAAAGCTATTGGACGCAAGATTCATCCGACAATAGATTATCCAAAATTGGTGTCAACTTTGGTACCTATCTCAAAGCCTGACGGAACCATCAGAATCTGCATAGACTTCAGAGATTTGAACAATGCATTTCCAAAGGATGACTTCCCCCTTCCTAATATCGACATGATAGTAGACATGACAATAGGACATGAGATGCTATCACTAATGGATGGATTTTCAAGATACAATCAGATCATGATAGCAAAAGAAGATTAACATAAGACGACTTTCACTTGTCCATGGGGGACCTACTGTTGGAACATGATGTCATTCGGCCTAAAGAATGCAGGGGCAACATATCAAAGGGTCATGACATTGATATTCCACAACATGATTCATAAAATAGTCGAAGACTATGTTGACGACATTCTAGCTAAGTCAAGAAAGAGAAAAGATCACATAGCAACCCTAAGTGCTATCTTTGACAGACTGGAGGAATACAAAATTAGACTAAATCCCAAGAAGTGTGTCTTCGACGTACAATCAGGTAAATTTCTAGGATACATAGTGTCCATGAGGGGTATCAAGGTGGATCCAACAAAGGTGAAAGCAATCCTCGAGATGGAAGCACCGAAAACATTAAAACAATTGAGAGGTCTCCAAGGCAGACTCCAATCCATCTGACGATTCATAGCACAACTGGTAGACAAGCAGAACCCATATTCTCACCTACTCCACAAGGGGGTAGCATAAAAGTGGGGTACAAAATGCGAAGAGGCATTCAATAAAATAAAGGAATATCTACTGACATCACTAGTCTTAATGCCACCCATTCCAAGAAAGCCATTGATCTTATATGTATCAGCAACAACAGCAGCCGTTGGAGCTCTCCTAGCTCAGCATGACGAAAAGGGCTATCTACTATGTCAGTAGAACAATGGTCGGTCATGAGCTAAACTACTCATTCATCGAGAAAGAATGCCTCGCAGTAGTGTTTGCATCACAAAAATTCAAACATTACATGTTGGCACACAAAATAAAGCTCATCTCCAAAATTGACCCCCTCAAATATCTACTATCAAAGGCAATGCTCACAGAAAGAATGGAAAAATGGGTGATGATATTGTCAGAGTATAACATTGAGTATGTAGAGTGGAAAGCAATTAAGGGCCAAGTTATTGCAGATCAACTAGCAAAAACACCTATTTATTCTGAGAATCCTCGTCTCAGAATTTTCAGATGAATCCATTTTTAACCTCAACGTAGCTGACCACTGGAAACTATACTTCGATGGATCATACACACAGAATGGATCAGGAGTTGGTGTCTTCTTCATTACCCCAAAAGGGGATTGCATACCAAGGTCATACAAACTGACATTTCCTTGCACCAACAACATCGCAGAATATGAGGCTTTGACTATAGGTCTCAGGATAGTAGTGCAATGGAACATCATAGCTCTCAAAGTGTACGAAGACTCTCAGTTGATCATAAATCAAGTCAATAATGAATATCAGACTAAGGATGACAAGTTCACTCCATACAAGAAATTGGTGGAGACTCTTAAAGAATATTTTATAAAAATAACATTTGAGCAGATTCCTAGAACCAACAACAAAGCAGCAGACACCATGGCAATAATTGGGTCCCTACTGGACATCCCCAACAATATTCCAAAATATGAATTCTTGATTTAGTAGCTTCTCGTTCCCACATTCGAGGTACCAGAATCAGAATTCGTGTGCGAAATCGTTGGTCCCGGTGATCCTTGGTATCATGACATCTACACATATCTTCGAATCAGAGTCATACCCGTTGACCTACCATCAAACCTAAAATGAACCTTTGTTAAAAAGGCATCCAGATTTGTCATCCTAGGTGATATCCTATACCGTAGAAGCATAGAAGGTACCCTACTATGCTGCCTAAATGTTGAGGAGGCATTAACCGCTCTAACTGAGGTTCACAACGATATTTGTGGTTCACACTTGAGTGGAATGACCATAGCTAAGAAATTGTTGACGATGGGGTATTATTGGCCCACAATGGAAAGATAAGAACATGATCATGCCAGAAAGTGTCTACAATGTCAGCAATATGGGGACCTCATCCATGCTCTAGCTCAAGAGTTCATCCTATTGTCACACCATGGCCCTTTTCGTAGTGGGGACTCGATCTCATTGGGAAAATCACACCCACCTCATCTAACAGCCACAAATTCATCATAACCACAACCGAGTACTTTACTAAGTGGGTAGAAACCATACCCATGACGTACATAACTGGGAAGCAGATTTCTAAGTTCATCCTAAACTATCTCATTTGCGCTACGGTGTCCCACAAGCCATTATCTTAGATAATGGGACACCATTTAAGAATCAAGATGTCTATGACTTGTGAGAAATTCAAAATCCAACATCGCTTCTCCACCCCGTATTATCCCCAAGGCAATGGCCAAGCAAAAGCTACAAACAAAACCATTTTGAAAATCCTCAAGAAAATAATCAATGACGTAGGTCATGACTGGCATCTGCAGCTTAATCCCGTCCCCTAGGCCTATCAAACCAGCATCCGCACACCCACTAGCACCACCCCCTTTTCCTTGGTCTACGGATCAGAAGCGGTACTCCCCATTGAGATCGAGCTCCCATCCCTCAGGATATCACTGCAAAACCTCATCATAGATGAAGAGTACCGAGTATCAAGACTAAATGAGCTAGAGCTACTGGATGAGAGACAGATAGATTCTTTAAATCACTTGCAAGTCTATTAGAATAGACTCAAAAGGAGCTACAATAAGAAAATCAGAAGCAGGACGTTCTAAGTCAGAGAATTGGTCTTAAAAGAAAATCAGAAGAATGTCCCAAACCCAAGCAACAAAGGAAATTTTTGAACCTAATTGGTTAGAACCTTTCATCATCACAGCAAGTTATAAGTCAGGGGCATATCAGTTATCAACACCCGAAGGGGAACCTCTGCAGGAGCCCATGAATAGCTCCCATCTCAAAAAAAATTATGCCTAAATCTTTCAAGGTATAGAACGAAAAAATCCAAAAAATTAGAAAAATTCCTAAAAAAATGGTCACTTCGGAAAAAACTTGGCAAATAGGTGTCTGGGTGACAACCAAAAAATCCAAAAAAGCAAAAAATCCAAAAAAAATAGAAAAATGATCAAAAAGACACTAAAGAGAAAAATCGTCCTCTAGTGAAAACCACTTTGGTGGCACTTTGGACAAGTACCTTGGTGAAAACCTGGCAAACAGGCGCCTTGTGTAAATAAGCATTGTCCATCCGCTAGGATCTGCACAGCTTGTTCGGCATCATCCATCCATTTCGCTTCCATCATCCATCATATCCAAATCTCCATCCATCACTCATCCACTCCCATCCACACCATAGCTTGGTCCTGTTTTTGTATCGTGATCCCTCCTAGTACTACTCGGCCCATCCTCAAGGTCATTTTGTCCTGCCTTTATCGGAGTAGTCTATTGCATCATGCTGGGGGCATGTTTTTATTTGATCAGATTCGTGTATGATCTTAAAGTCCTCAAAATCAGAAAATCCAAAAACATTAGAAAATCAGAAAATCCAAAAAAAATCAAAACATATCAAAATCCAAAAACATGTCAAAAAGTCATTCAAAAAGATAAAAAAATAGTCTTCTAGTCGAACTATGTCATCTCTAAGCTTGAACGTAGGCAAGGTTGATCTTTGATTATCCCCCGAGACACTTAGGTCAGTCCTTTATGAGTCCGTCATAATAAACTGGCATCTCATCATGTATATGATCATCTATAAATCGGTCAAGGTCATTAGTTGAACTACGTGGTCTCTGCGTGTATAACATAGGCAAGGCTCATCTTTTGATCAGCCCTCGAGACCCCTATGATAGGTCTTTAGATTAGTCTCTTGGTCAAAATCTTAGAAAATCCCA
Source organism: Sequoia sempervirens (assembly GCA_007258455.2). Classification (NCBI taxonomy): domain Eukaryota; kingdom Viridiplantae; phylum Streptophyta; class Pinopsida; order Cupressales; family Cupressaceae; genus Sequoia; species Sequoia sempervirens. The sequence goes on along the minus strand of VDFB02000008.1, from coordinate 111,837,613 downwards.
AAAACATTCAAAAAATCAAAAAATCAAAACATTTGAAAACCTTGAAAAATACCAAAAATAGCCTCAAAACATTACAAAACTCCAAAAACATCCAAATATTTGAAAAAATCCATCTACCTCATCTCGCTTGCACACGCAATAACACCACTCATAATAAATTGATCATCATCATCAACCTTTGGTGAAATAGTTGGAAACAAGTCTAGCAGATTAAAAGTAAAACTCCAAACATCAAATCTTAAGTCTAAGTCAGTGCGTAAGCAAGTTGGTCATCTCTTCACATTGCTAACTCATCATTTGAATTGGTCCCATATCAATCATCCCTTAGAACACTTTGGATAAACGAAATGATGTGCCGCCATCCACTAACATGTCCTACAATGGGCATTATCTTTTGGCAACAAGTTTCGGCTATCATCCTTAGAAAACACATCCTCTTTCCGTTAGCGGTATTGAAGAGCATCAGTTTGTTTTTCTGGGTCTTTATCTTTTGACTTATCTTATTTGCACTAATTCCAAGGACGTCTTGATGATATCCCAAAACAGAGGATGTAGAGAAATAGGAATAGGGCAACGATCATTATCTTTTGTCTGCTATGCTTGTTGGACGTTCTTGTAATATAACCTTGGCAAATACTTGCTTTGTTAGGTATGTATGGAAGAGGTCTAGGAAAACTTGTTGACTATTGCATGGATAGGTTTACCTTTCCGTGTTTTGGTCTGAGGTGCCTGAAACTTCTGAAGTGCATCCTAGCAAAGTTTCTGTATGTCAAGTGTGAACAAGAATACTCCTATCTTCTTGTCAGGTCAAAGTTCATCGCACTAGGTACAACACTATCCTAGTTTTTTATACCTTGATGCATCATACCACGTGTGTTATCAAACATAAAAAAATTTGGCCCTTTGAAAATCCCAATTCCTCGGCAAGTAATCATCATCATCATCATTTGCATTTGCATCATCTTGTGTGTTGTTGAAATGACTTCTTCTTTTCTTACTAACCACACTAACAAGATACTATGACAGTTGATCATCATCGCTATCATCGTCATCGATCCTGCATCCACAAACCATTATCATATTGCATAAACATATCATATAGGAAACATACGCATTGCATTTTAATCATCATATAAACAAGTTATCATAAAAAAAATTCATATATAGGTACATCCATGTCATTGCATTTCACCCATTACATTGCATCGCATGCCATTATATCAATCATTGCATAACATTTATTTGCATTTCATAACCATTTCATATTACCATCTATCATGTAAATCATCGCATAGCATCTATGGAAGCATTTCATAATCATTTTTGCATAATCATAAACAATAGGTATATAAACATTTAATTCATTGACATACATACTTGGATAACATCATGACATCATCTCACCACTTTACGTTCACATTACATTACGCATTAACATATCATTGTATCACATACATCATCATTTATCACGTTTAGGATAATAACATTTGTTATTTTAAGCATCTCATAAAACCATCTCATTATGCATTAACACCATTTCATTTGCAGCATATTACGACCATCACATTTCATATTTCATTATCCATATCATCTCATAAATAACATCATAAAACATTCATTGCATAAATCATTCCACATAGGCATAGATGCATAAAATTCATTACAAACAAAACATGTACACATCCATTCATAAACATTTCATAAGCACAATTTACATATCATTTCACATATTGGACCATCACATTTGCATATCATAGGTCAACATAATATAAATCTGTTAGTCATAACCATAACGCATACATCATTAGAAATAAATGCATCCATAAAGACATCATTGCAAAACATATAGAAATAAACAATCCATACATAAAGAGAACACGATACATCGCATCAAAATCATCAACTGATATATATATCATCATGCAACTGTCATAGTACAAGAATAAATCAGATCACTGTACATGTGACAATCAGTACAAAAGGCCCATCGGGCAATAAAAAATGATCCCATAAGGCGCAAAAAGGTATCATAACATCTCGATCAAGCCTGGTCCCTGTAAATACTGCCCTCCCCCCTGTCACCGTGACCCTCTGTTGGTCTGTGGCTGGCCCGCTCTGAGTACTCTAGGACCCACTCTACTCTGGGTACGGCCTCGTGATAGGACCACCGATAATACTTTGCCTCTCAGATGGCATCCCTATAGGATCAAATTGACACTGTACCTTGGGAGGAGGAGGCCATCATACTCTCTATCTGTTGTCTGCGGCTTAGCTCAGTGGCTGCCTATAACTTTACAGCCTATCCTTGCTGTACAACCTAATCTCTCTCAACTCTGAGTTGCTCTCTCTCGGCCCTCACCTGATCTCTCTCAGCAATCACAGCCTGGATCTGAGCCTGTAACTGCGCAATCAACGCATCTCGAGCATCTTCCTGTCCCTGTGGCTACACCTGAGGATGATCATCGCCTCATGGTTGCTCCTGCTATTGGTCCTGCATGTGTACGTCTCCGTGCCTTAGCAGGACTGGGGGCACAACTGGTGGATCCTGTCGAATCTCAACCCTATTTCCTCGTCCTCGTCCTCCCCTTCTGCCTCTAACTCTACACAAATCTGGGTCCTCACTTGGAATAGTCAACCGAAGTGGAGGTCAGAACCAGTCCATGTAGGCCTGAGTGGTGCCTGGATCTGCTAAACCCTGATCATAAGCCCATGGTCAGGCTACCAACTATCAGAAACTGTCGACTGCCTCTAAGGTAGGAATGTACTGTCCCCATGACACTTGTGTCATGCTGCGAGCAAAGACGGCTATGTAGTCATCATCAGGCCGATCCTACGGCTCTCTGAACTGACGCTACACACACCTGGGTAGGTACCTCTCAATCATAGTATGCTCCTGCCCTTGCATATACCGGTCCTGGCGGCAATAGAATAGCTGATCAGCATCGTTGGCCCATCCAGGCCAACCAAGGTATGGTCGCCAAATGAAAACAAGTATCTCGTCTAAGACCCACTTCCAGTACGAGATCCTGTGCTCATCGGTGTGTGTAAAGGACACACCGCCTCTGTATCGTGCCACGAGAGCATCGTCTGCCCCCATCGGAACTGGAACGACACGTGGACGTAGCACATAAATGTGCTCCCACGCCCAGATGTGAAGTAAAGTCACCCCAGTGCTCTGTCGTCCATGTAGACGTACTCATGGAGGTCCTTGTAAAGCGAAGCTAGACGAACAAGCCCCCATGCGAAATGAACCGACCTGTCTTGGACCATCTGCTCCCAATAATACCCCCAACTGGGACTGAAGTATCACCCTCGTCTGTCTGGGGCAACAAGACCTGAAATGATGGCTACAATCGCCCAGCAATAGGGAGGTGTTATAACCCTATATTGTTCTAGCTCAATCTATCCCTCAGAAAAGATGATGTCCCGTATGGCAAGGACTCTGCAGTAGGCCTCGTGCCCCTCGTCCATATCAAAAATCATTCGTTCGGCAATCGTAGAATACGCCAAACGTCCTCCAGAGTAACGGTAGCCTCACCAGTGGGGAGATGAAACAAGGACATCTCGCTATGCCACCTCTCGGCCAGTGCTAACATCCCTAGGTGAGTGCGTACGGGCGTCGCATACGCAATGTGCCACAACCCCGCAACCCTGAGTCGATCCTAGTCCCTGTCGCTCAGGTCTCGCAAGATGCTAGCCAAATATTGCGACCTGTGCTCCCGAGAGTAGAGCTCTCTTGCCGCATCCTGCATCAAGGAAGGTCAATGTGTTAAAATTTTTGAAAAATTTATGATCGAGCGCTCCAAAAACGTCTCCAGCGGTGCAACCCGTGATGGCGTCGTAGTTTGATTTTACACAAACTCCGATGCTAGAGCCCAAAAAGAGAAAAACTGCACCATCGCGGTGCACTTTCCCTTCCAGCGTCGCAGTTTGGGTGATTTCAGCGACGTCGCGTCGCACTTTATCAAACTAGCCTGCCAATCCCGAGCTCAACGAACGTTAGAGTATTTAAACTCTGAACTGCACTGGGCGACACAGTTTGAATGTCGAGCGGTGCTATATATCATCGCTACAGGCAACCCGCCCCTTTAAAGCATTAATTAAAGCATTAAATGAAAAGACGAAGCTTGGGTAAGGGTCACATACCGATGCCCCGGTGCTAGGTGGCCGCTGGTATGTCTGAACTCGATCAATGATGTGTAGGGGAAACTGTCGTTACACCATATTGCCACAAATTCAAAGCTCAAATCTCAAAGTTGCTAGCGATGTGTGAAAATGACTTGAAAGTGACCCCTCAGACCCCTTTTAAGCCTAAAAATTAGGGTTTTTTCACCCTGTTTGGCTATCCTACTAGGGTTTTGGACCCCTGAACATGTCTCCATCCGATTGAGGCTTTTTTTTCATTGTTTTATTGCATTTAGACACATTCTTAGCCTCCCAGAGCCCTTTCAGACCTATTGGGTACCTTGTCATCTTTTTTCGCGAGATCACCCAAAAAATTAAAATTTTCGTTCGATCTCTTGAGGGGGCATTATAATGGCATGTTCTCTGCCGCCAGGCAGCAGTGGGGCAAGTTTTTAAATAATAAAATTGTTGGCTTTGATCGAGATCGGTTATTCTTTGAACCAACGCAATGAGTGCATTGTTTCAAAGAGGGGCAAAATGTAGACACGTAAAATATACTGATTGACATTGTGCATCTGATTCTGACTTACTAACATCGTTTCTTCCTGAATCATCCCTCGGTCTAACCATTTAATCAAATTCTCCTATCTGATTAAATTCATTAATATTCATTTCTTAATTAAATAAATTATTTTATCTAATCAAGTCATCTCTTTTGTTAATTAAATCAATTCATCTTATCTAATTACCCCTATTTAATTAAATAATCAATTTTATTTGATTAAATCTCTAAAGTCTGTTCATTAAATTAAATAAAGTTAAAACCTTATTTGATTTAATCTAACACCATCTTTTTTAATTAAATAAATCAAAATCCTTATTTAATTAATCTCTTGTCATATTCCTCTCTTATTTGATTTAAATAAATCCATAAATTTGAGTCAAATAGGTCACATCATCTAATTTCTCTTATTAAATTAATTAACCCTTGATTAGTTTAATCTCATCTCATGTCCTATCCTCTAGATAATGCAAGTTACACATGAAAATAGATTTAATTCATTTATTAAATCTCTATTTTCCTCACAAGGCATCTTTTGGAATATTCTCTCAATTTGAATTCAAAATTTATAAGTCAACATGTACATCCAACAAGGCAATAAATTCATCTTACATGTCCTTTTCCTTAAGCCAAGTGGCATTTATTTCATTTTCCCTTCCCTCTTACATGTCATTTCAACAAATTTGAAATTCAAAATTATGCATTTATTGGCACAAACCCCAAATCTTGCACATCCTTCATCCATTCATAGATTGACAAGTGGCATCATACCATTGGATGAATGTTAGTCCCACATTGCTCAAATTTGGACATTCATCCATCTTGGAATTCTATAAATAAAGAGCTTATATCCTCATTTCATCATCCACAATCTAGGCAAAGTTACCATGCTCAAATATCTCTGAATTTCATCCATTATCATTGAGTCATAGCTAGGTTTTGCAGATTTTGGCTTGGAGTTCTCATTCTTCACCAACAAAGGGGTATGTGAAGAATCATGATGGTCCAAAAAGTGGCAATATGATGGGTATTTATAGGGTATGTGGTGACGACTTATTTTTAACCTAAAATTGATAAAATGAAAAGGGTTTTTAAAGGAGATTCTCAGCTTTCCACCAATATAAATTATGCTTTACTTTGAGTTTAATAAATAATTAATATTCATTTTCTATTTGAATTACGACTAAAGTGTTGATTGATAGGTTGATTGAAAAACATCTATAGCTTTCAAATAGTATCCCATTTTTTGAATCCAAAATATGCATCACATTCTATGTTTCATATACTATATAATTAAAAAAAATGAATTTCATGAAGTTTTGACCAAGTTAAGGTGGTTAGACATACGAGTTTTTATATTTTTTAAAATTTGTAATAAAAAATCATAATTAATTATTTAATTGGAAAAAAATTACAAAAAAATATGTATCACATCCAAACATGAGTCATTTACTTATGTATAAAATCTTATAAAAAAATATTATCATTTTATTATGGTTAGGGTGGTCAGACAGACACCTACTTCTTATTTTTTCCTTAAAATTTAAGTACTCTGAATTGAAATTTCAAAATTTTACCAAATAGATTTAAAATAAATAAATAAACCTAGTAGTTTAAAAACTACATTCAATTTCCTATAGATTCTATTCTTACATATTTTTGAAATAATATAGATAACTTATTCAATTTTTACGTCAAGTTGCCTAACTCTGATTTTTCTGAATTTTTTGCCACTTAAGGGCCTATTTTTCCATGATGATTCTGCACATACCCAAAGTGGATCAATCATCTTCAACACATCAAGCTTGCATCATAGGAATTGGGAAATGGCCAATTTTCACATCAAATTGGCACCAATTCCCCCATGGGATCATGAGTTTGCACATCTAATTAGGATTTAATCTTTGTTTTATCATTTCCATTGTCTTCTTTAATATTTTCTTCCTAGTTTGAATGTTGTAAATGGATTTCATGGGGAATCCTTGTTTTGGCTTGCAATCTCTTGTCTAACTTGTTTATTCTTGTTGTTTTGCAGGTACCAAGGTTGGGGTTCACACAAGAGGTCAACAATTTGTTTTTCATTTCAACTGGACAATGTCTGATTATTAACAAAGATATCAATTGTTCTAAGGGGGAGATAGATGTGATGACAATTTTGATATTATTTTTACCTTACTTTTCTACATTGTAAGCTATAGTGCACGATTCAATAAAAAGAATAATAGAATAACGTATAATTGATATATTGTCTATATAAAAAATTAATTGTAATTAGTCAAATATGGCTAAACACAAATAGGCAGTTGCATCCATTGAACATGCCTATTTTTCTTGTTTTATATGTAAATGCACCATGTATTTGTTCATGTATGTGTATTTATTTTAAAAACTATCAATGTAATATGATTGGAAAGTGGCATTGATGCATTAACTTAAAGAGAACAAAGATATGTTGTTAATAAACTCCACTGATGAGTCTCATACCTAAATATATTTTGAAATAGAACTATTTTAAGTTGAATATATTTAATTCTAAAAGCCCACATTCTAGACTGTATGTATCTATATACAGAAACATATTACATCTGTATGTATTTCTATCAGACTATTTTATAAAAAAACATAATACAACTGTATGTATTCATGTTTAACCAAAAAATAAAAAATAACATTAAATCAAACTAATTGCTCCTCAAGGCACAATCCAAGATGTCACCAACTTTTTTACATTAATGATAGATGAAATTTCTTTTTTCTGCTACAAAAATTTTGCATGAAAGGCACATCTATCACACACTAACTATAATTCATCTACAGTTACCCAAGTTATAATTCAATTTTCAGAGGTTTTGGTGTGTTTGATAAATGATTTGCAAATGCTATTTTGTACCTAGCTGTACCATTCATGAGCAGATTGTACTCCCCTATTCTACTCCCCTTGTTTGAAGGATGTATTCTCTGGTTATGGGTATTTGATCACTGGAATCCTCATGGTATGGCACCCCTATTATTAGTGTTTTGAGGGAATTTAAATGGTGTTCTAATTTTATCAAGCTAAATCACCCAATTATAGGCCATACAAGTATTTGTCTCCATTTTTAGATTCTCATGCTAAGTTTTGTTGGTTATTTTGGTGAGAAAACTCTATTTGCAACAACACACGGGTCTATAAAACACTCAAAAATTGTTTACACTATTCAAGGGAATTTTATATGATTTATTCTTGGCAAATCGCCCATGTTGGGAGCTAGCACCACCCCTGACTAAGTCTGAAAATTCACTTATAGGTCTTTCAAAATGGTAGTTTCATGAGTTTAAGTGCTAATGGGGTTTGCTTAGGGTAGAAGGAGTAGAATTGAACATTGGGAGTTGTTCGATGCTTATTGAAAGGCAACTTATAAGTGTTTTCTTATGTGAGGATGACTATAATAACTCTCTATCATGCAATATTTTGACTTAGTTTGCAATTGCAGACCTTTAACAATAGTTTTGTAGGATTATTATCAGATGTAGACACCTCTAATGTGAAGTATGAAGATGTTGGGTGATGCAAAGTCTAGAAATGCTTTGTAACTAGCTACATCAGCTCACAACTCTCTGTCATCTTGGAGTGGACAGGAACTTCTTCACAAGTTCGATTGAAAACTATGTAGGAAAAAAAAACAACCATTGGATTTAATTTTGTATGTAGTTTCCAAATAATTTCCTAGAGCTACATCTAGATCACTCCAACTCTCTTCCTTGGTAATTTGAATTGTGGTGAATAAGATTTTTCTTGTCTCACATTATTAGTTGAGGGTTCAGTCTTTAATGTAGATATGAAGTGTATTTTTCTGCCTCCATCCTTGCTCGGCTTACACTTTGCCCCGCCTTCAAAATTTAGTTGTATTTATAATCCTCTAGGTGGAGAACACTTGATAGGGGCAGAAACAGAACCGTCATCGGGTATATTTAAACTGGTAGTCAGACCATAAACCTCACTACAGTATCATGGGCAGGTTTTTCAACCTCTTTTATAATGAGGTCCTTTAGAGTGCACACCAAGCCCAATTTTTTAAAAAATCTTTTGTATGTTCAAAACAACAGAAAATACAGACTGCACATCGAAAATATTTTCTAATCTTGTTTTTTATTTTTTGAATTGGAGCATATGAGAAAATTGGAAGCCATCATGCATATGTAAAGAAGGGAAGACTCTAAAACCTAAATCTGATTTCCAAAACAGAATAAACATAACCCTATTACAAAAATGTATAGAGCAACATAAACACCACTGCAAGTTAAAGCAAGGCCGTCCTTGACACTATCACCTAATTTGCAACCATGCAACTGACTATGGATATCTATCAGCCTAAACCCTATTTCTCAACCATATTTTAGTAAAACCCCAAACTCTATCCAACGAGTTGTATAGTTGCGATGACATAACCCAAGTTCAAATATCGCCCTTGCAATAAAGCACCACAAAACTTCAACCACATATATGTAGCCAAATTGTCGTTCATTGATAATTCTCAACAATAATGTTACAAGATTGTTGTGTAAAATTAACTCCAATAAGAATAGGGTGCATGGTGAAAAAAATATGAAGAATGCGGTTCAAATTTATCTCGCGCATGTGGTAAATGTTGACAATAAACCTTATGTAATATTTAAAAAATCCTAGATTCTCAAATCCTTCTGCTCGAATAGCCAAATTTGAATGCGTTCTTTGCTTTGAAGGAACCAAAATATCAAGTTCTATGCAGTCATCAAAACATCAAAAAATAAAAAGTATAAGAAAAACAACAATTGCAAATAAATACAGAGGGAAAAAGCTTATTTGATGAAATATTAACAATATAAGCTCGAATGAAAGGGCTCACTTTCTCTATTGTATTGCAGGGCTCAGACCTTTATAGCCTTTCAAGAATATATTGAGGAAAATCAAGATGTATTTTCCAAATATTGTGGCTTATAATAGATAATATCTCAAGTGAAAATGTGTAGGTTGACTAACATTTCAAAGAAGTTGCGAATCATAACTTGTTCAAAACAAATATTCTTTACAAACCCTAAGCCAAGAATGTATCAATACTAGTAGTTATAAATCATAACTTGTTCAAAAAAAATATTCTTTAGAAATCCTAAGTCAGGAACATGTCAATACCAACATGAAAGAGTGGCAAAATCTGGCGAACGAGTGATACTCCTTTCATCGTAGTCTACATCTCTCCCACAATCTGCACCGTTGAGGGTGAAAAAGAATTTGAAAACTTCAGCAAGGGAATGCCTTCGGCATAATTAATATTGTTGAAGTAGTAAATAGATATACAAGGGTCTAATCATTTTTAATGTTTGATTTATTATATGTTGTGTTCATGTCTTTTTTAAATTGTAGTGACATGTTATGTGTTTTTTCAGGACTTGTTATCTGCAGCCACAGATACTTCAGAAGGCACACTAGAATGGGCATTGTTAGAAATATTACTTTAAATTCTTTAGCAATGATGAAAGCTCAACACAAGCTTGATTCTGTAATTGGATTCAACTATATCATAGAAGAATCTGATCTACCTCATCTTCAATATTTGTAAGCGGTAGTGAAAGAAACATTAATACTTCACCCACCTGTTCCTTTGCTCCTTCCACATATGTCTATGGAACAATCAACAATAGAGGGATATCAAATGCCAGACAAGACACAAATTCTTGTGAATGCTTGGGCTATTGTGAGAGATCCAATTGCTTGGGAAAAATCCAATGAATTCAAACTAGAAAGATTTATAGGGACCCCAATTGATGTCAAAGATCAAGATTTTGAACTCTTGGCATTTGGTTCAAGAAGGAGATGATGTCCTGTAATTAGCTTGGCTTTGTCTTTGGTCCATCTTGATCTTGCACAATTATTACATTGCTTCAATTGGATTCTTCCTCAAGGGATAACTCCAAAAAAATTGGATATGTTAGAAGTCTATGGTCTTACCATGCCAAGGGAAATGCATCTTCATGTCATTCTGATTCCTCGCCTTCCACTAGAAATTTATGAACCAAAAGCCTAAATTTTTGGTTTCCTACTAATATTCTACTTAGGTAGTGTGTTTCTAAATCTATGATTATTTTACTGTAGTATGCTCATCAACGAGTTACATAAAGTTGGAATAAAGGGGATTGCCAAAATTATTTTAGGTTGGTAAGACATGATATAAAATATTTGGTTTTAAAAATAAATCGAGTATTCTATACCAATATCTTAGAATTGTGTTGCATGCTAAAGATGGATTGGTATAGAGAAACAAAATTCACGAATGTAAACTCCCATAAATTAAAGACAAAAAGCTCCTAATACATTGTTAAATTTAATATGAGATTTTATATAGATGGTTAATATAAAGATGATTGGGCAATAAAAAATGTTTTATATAGAGTTGCAAAAATGTTATACAATTTATAATATATGATTTAAAAAATGCAATAAAGTTTATAATTTAATATATAATATACAATATAGTTTATAATGTAATATATAATATACAAGTTATGATAATCTCTTACCAAATTATGTATTTAATATATAATATATTATATTATTATGTATAATATTTAAATATTATTTCAATATTTTAGTTTATGTATAAATATTTAAATATATATATATATATATTACTAATATATAAAATATTTAAATATTATCTCTTTCCCCCTCTCTCTCCATCTCTCTCTCCCAAGTCTCTCACTCAATCACTCTTATCTCTCTCCCCTCTACCCTCTATCTCTCTTCGACTCCCTCCCTCTCTTTCACTAACTCCTTCTCTCTCCCCTCTACCCTTA
>VDFB02000008.1:111809768-111826016 GCA_007258455.2 Sequoia sempervirens | reverse complement strand
TCAATCCAACCGCGTTGTAATTGGCGAAGCATCGGGATGATGTGAAGAGTTGGTATGAGCCTTTAAGGTTCCCGACTCACGCTTGTAACGGGTTGGTGTTCACGGTTTGAGCCTCATGTACCGAGTGTATATGGAGGACTCCCTAGTAACCATCTTCATCTTAGATTAGAGGATTTTGTCGACCATACCCTCTCTACTAGACTTAAGCTCGTACTGTCTTAATTGTCTTGTTTGTGCAAAACCAGTGATTATCTGATTTATTTCACTCAGCCATAGTCTTTTGATTGATGATTGTTGTGTTTTGAGTCCTTTGCCTTAGTATTTTTGTCAAAAATCAAGTCAAACCTCACAAATAGGCGGAGTTGCCCTCATAGTCAGCCGGATTTGACCCACAAACCACCCAATTTTCCCTCAATATCAGCCGGATTTGACCCACAAATAGCCAAATTTGTCCCACAAACAGCCAGATTTTCCCCCCTTGTGAAAAATTTGACCAACTTTTGCTCCTTGGGCGGACTTTCCCTCATCCAAGGGTAGACTTTCCCTCATCCAGGAGTGGACTTGACCTTCAAACCAGTCTTTTTGGAGTCTTTTTTGGCCATTTTTGATCAATTTTTTCTCCTTGGGTGGACCTGACCCATCTAGGGGCGGACTTGACCTATTGACCAACCTGTTTCATGCCTGTTTTGACCTAATTTGATCAGTTTTTTCTCCTTGGGCGGACGTGACCCACCTAGGGGCGGACTTGACCTGTTGACCAACCTATTTCAGGCCTATTTTGACCTAGTTTGATCAATTTTTGCTCCTTGGGTGGACCTGACCCATCTAGGGGCAGACTTGACCTATTGACCAACCTGTTTTAGGCATGTTTTGACCTAATTTGATCATTTTTTGCTCCTTGGGCGGACCTGGCCCATCTAGGGGCAGACTTGACCTATTGACCAACCTGTTTCAGGCCTACTTTGACCTAATTTGATAAGTTTTTTCTCCTTGGGCAGACCTGACCCACCTAGGGGTGGACTTGACCTATTGACCAACCTGTTTCAGGCCTGTTTTGACCTAGTTTGATCAAAATTTTCTCCTTGGGTGGACCTGCCCTGTACAGGGGTGGACCTAACCCTTGATCGATCAAATTTTTTATTTGCTTCGCCATTCGGGACCCTCATTCCGCCATCTCGATCACTCATCTTCTTGTTTCAGACATTTGTACACCTGTTTTAAGAATCCATTCGCCATCCTAAACGTTCATCCCCTCAGCTCGTGCATCCGTTCACCCATTCAGAACCAATGTTTTGATTATCATTTCCATGTTTCAAACCATTGGTATCCCATTGAAACCTCGTTAGAGCGGTTATCCAAATTGACCTAGGTGTTCATCTCTAATCGCCATCCATCCTAAGTCAGTCATCCTTGTTGGCCCAATCAATCCACTTCTATCTCAAGTTGGATTCAGTGTCGTTATCGTCCATCGCCCCTTTGTTCGATTAATCAACACCTAGTGTTACCAAGGATCACTCTTGAACTTGGTTTCAGATTCCGATCACTATCATTCATCCTAATCAATCATCAATCCAAATCAGATCATTATATCATGCAATCCAAATCGATTCATTATCTACCGATCAATCCAGTCCACTTCGTTCAAATGGAATCAATCTCATCATGCCCTAGCCTCGATGGCTATTCAATCATCCAATCAAGCCAATCCTGTTGAGCCACATCCTTTTCGGCTAATCAGTCATCAAATCAAATCAATCCTTTCATCACCAAGGTTTTCCTAATCTGTCATATCATCTTGCATGCCCGTTTAGACCCGATCACAAACAAGGAAAATGGCCGAACAACAATCCCAACCAAACATCCCTCAAGATCCTAACAACGCCGCCAATGCCTCACAAGACCCCAATAATAGTGCGAACATCCCTTGGGATCCACACAATGGAATGTCATCACAATCCAATATCGATGGTCAAAACACATCACCCCCCAGGGATGAAAACATGGTCATTCAACCCAAAATTACGTTTGAGGAGCACTTTAGTAACCTGGTCAATGTCCAAATGACAGATCACCTTCTTGAAAAACATGGTGAAGAAATCTTGGCTCACTAAATTGACAAGGGTGTCAAACTACCATCAGGTATCGACCTATCCAAGTATGGTAGTTCTGCACCTAATATACCCGAAGGTTCACACAACGTACCAGGTAGTTCATACGTCCCCAATGTTCCTTCCGTAGAAGGTTGGCATCAACTAGAATTCAGCAACGTCATTTTGTATCCCATTAGCAATCCCCCACATCCTGCAATCTCAGTCATAGGGGCACCCCAAACTACTGATCCCAATGATCCTTTTTCCTTTGGCATGCCATAAAACTTTTCGCAACCACAACCACTAATGCTACTGGCACCACCCCCTTCAAATCCGCCTCCCGTCAACACAAGGGGCAGCCCTTTCACTTCATTGCCTCCACCTTTTGGGGCCCTAAACCAACCATAACCTTCATATGCATCCCCACAGCCGCCTCAATCTAATCTACCACCTCCGCAAGTTCCCTTTAGTACCCAACAACCTCCCTTGCAAAACCCCCCTATGTTATCTCAGTCGCCCCAACAGCAACAACCACTATTTTCCTCCCAACAACCACCATATCAGCTGTGAAGAAATCTATCCTAACCTCCCACTCAGACCATATCTCCTTTCCTCGTATCCATCGTACGAGCACGAGATCAAGCACAGTACAACATGTCATCTCGGCCCACGCAACATCTCACATCACATCAGCAACCACCACAGTATCCTTATTACAAACAATAGTCCCAGTAGCAACCACCTTATGCGGCCTCCCAACAATCATAGTAATTCCCCTAGTATCAACAGGTCAATCCGCAACATCACATCCAAGCTCCTCAGCAACCCACGTCACATTTTTATCAAATGAATCCATATTATACCTCGCAACAACAACCCACGTATCAACAAAATCCCCCGGCATACCAACAAGGGATGTCATCACTCCACCATCCAAACCCATACCTAAACAATTTGACGCTCTCTCAGCAAGATCCTCTATCGTCATACCATCTATATCCATCCAACCAACCACCAGTAAACTCATATTTGCTAGAAATTAAAGCCGCTCTGAAGGATCTTCAGGCAGGAACTGGCAAACAATCATTCAAATTCGAGGACATATGCCCATATCCATTCGATCCCTCCATCTCATTGATCCCCTTCCCTAAACATTTTGAAATACCAAAATTCGACAAATACAGGGGGAATAAGGATCCCAAGGCCCACTTACAGGAGTTTTACTCCTAGTGTCAAGAAGTTATGCACAACAACAATTATCTCTTGTGCCTATTTCTGCAGAGTCTGACAGGAATTGCCCTAGAGTGGTTCATGACCCTCAAAAGAGGGTCCATAAAATCTTTTTCGGACCTGTCAGAAAAGTTTTTCTCCTACTTCTCCTTCAATTTCGAGGACACTGACACCTTAGATCTCCTCAAAGAGAAACAACAGGAGGGGGAAACCTTTACTAGCTATCTTCAAAGGTGGTGTGCATTAGCAAGCTGAATGAAAACCCCTCTAAGAGAGAAGGACATGGTCACCCTCTTCGTGGAGAACTCTCATCCCGACATGGCTCATAACTTTAGGTTACATTGTGTCACCACTTTCGCGGAGCTAGTGGAAAAGGGACCTATCCTTGAATGTGCCCTTGTTGCCATAGAGCACATCAAAATATATCATCAAAATATATAACCACGATAAAGAAAGGTCATTCAATGACAAGCCATGTTTCTGGAACAAGAACAAGAACACAGTAAATGATGGCGTCACTGATACTAAACATTTCCAAGTGGCTAATACATCCCAGAGACAACAACCATCCATACCTAATGCCATATTTGTACCATAGGGGACACCTCGTCCTCCTCAACAGTCAAATCAGAACAACCAGGGGAACGCTAAATGTCAGTATGCTCAATTAGGAGAACCCCTGAGTGTTGTCTTCAATAAATTACTACAGATCAATTATCCAATCACATATTCTATCACCAAGCCACTTGACGAATCCAAGCCCAAGCATGCATGGTTTAGGGAAAATGAATATTGCAAGTTCAATAAAATCAAAGGACACTCTTTGAATAAGTGTCGGGGTCTAAAAAGCTATGTCCAAGATCTCATTGATCAAGGAGATATTAAGGTTGACACCAGTCAAGCTTCGTCATCCAATGCTCAATTGCAAATATATCAAAATGCCTTTCCAAACCATAATCAAGGCCTGAGCACCTTCAACAGTAATCCCCAAGACAATAGCACAAATAACGTGAGCTATAAGAATGTACCCCTCAATTACGAGGGTATTATTCATTACATTGAGCAGGTAGAACTCTGTGTATCCATGATACATGTCAAAGCCAAAGACCCTTAGTGTGTTGTTACTACACGACGAGCCCGCATCACTGTCCCTGCAGCCCCCACACCTGCCCAATCAACCCATGTAAGCTCCCAGTACAACATCGTTGATCACTTAGGAAAGACCCCTGCTCATATCTCCATTTTGGATTTGCTTAAGTCTTCTCCTGTACATCAAGAAATCCTCAACAGAGCCCTACAGGAAACCCATGTGCCTAATGACATTGATCCTACATGATTCCAAGCTTTGGTAGGTCACCTGGCTTTATGTTATCAATTGCACTTTAGCCAAAATGGCATGCCAAACATCGATGTCAATCATAATCGCCCCTTGCATATCAAAGTCGTGGTTGCCTGTCATAAAATAAAAAGGGTCTTGGTAGATAATGGCTCTACCCTCAATTTATGTACTTTGAAATTCATAAAACAGGTGGGTTATACTCAAGAAGATTTAAGTAATCAGATCATCATGATCAAGGCCTATGATAATGCAGAAAGGAATTCAGAGGGAATTATCAGTCTTCCTATCCAAGTGGGACCTGTGGTTCAATACACTACCTGTCACGTCCTTGATCTGGACTTGCCATATAATCTCCTCCTTGGTCATCAATGGCTCCATGCTATGCAAGCCATCCCCTCCACCTACCATCAATGCTTAAAATTCGCAGTCAATAGATAGGAAGTCACCATCTATGCTGACCCCCAACCATTTGAATATTGTTGTGCTTTAGAAGCGTCCTTTCCCCATTTACATTATTGTCCCAGGGTTGAAATGGGGGCATCTCAGTCATCATCCGCTAATCCACCCTCCACCATGACAACCACTCCATCTTCCACCACTGATCCTATAGTCACAAAAGTACAGATCACTGACAAAGGGTGTGGTGAATACGAAATGCATACTGCTCTTAATATAGTAACCATGCCATTGTCACCACATGAGTATGGTCAACCTTCACATGCTACTCCAAAGGAAGACAAGACTATCACCTTCAGTGGTAAAAACATTCCTACCACCACTTTCAAGTCCCCTAGTATCAAGATAGATGCACCAGAAGAGGATATAATTCAATGGGTATACCAACAAGAACCCCAACCAGATCCCCCTCTAAAGGAATATTTTCAAGAAGCATATCCTTGGTCAGCTAAGTTTGCAGAAAAGTACAACTACCAAGGTAGGGGCCTAGGTAAAGAAGAACAGGGGTGGTTGCAACCTATTGATACATCAAAGCTACCAAAGAACATAGGCATCAGATACAATAAAAAGTGGAAAGGCCCTACAACATCGTCTAATACTTCCAATAGTGTGGTCGTGGGTGATAGCTCATTGGAAGACATACCCGAGGAGGAATCCATCATACGTGCATACGATGACACCGATGACACCGACCTATCATCCATGTTCGAATACCTATCCGTCTGCACCATTAGCCTATTCCTTTGCCACCCTGATCTCATTGATTGGGACCTACGTAATAGCACACCTATAAATATGTCTATGGATACATATGTCAACCTCATGGGATTGGGGGAGGATGAACACTCCAGTCGCAAAAATAAGAATAAGAAAAATAAAAAGCGATCATCTAGTGAAAACATCCCTGAGGCACTTCTTGACCTTGAAAAAGTAAAAATAAAGGACGCATCCGATGGCAAAAACCTCAATAAGGCACTAGAAGATGGAGATTTTCATCTTCCCTTTGTGGGAACTCAATTATCTACTCGATCATCTATTCTAATCGAAGAAACTCAAGAAGTTAATCTGGGTACTGCTGAAAATGCTAAGTCACTCTCAGAGCAAGAGTATCCAGTCATCATGCAACTACTCCAAGAGGGAATCATTAACTTTGCTTGGTCATATTCAGACATGTCAGGCTTCAACCCCACCTTAGTAGTTCATCATCTAGACGTTTTCCCAGATGCCAAGCCTGTCAAATAGAAGCTCTGCAAGATGCATCCGCAGGTCGCATTATTAGTCAAAAAGGAATTGGAGAAGTTACTAGATGTAGGTTTTATCAGACCAATTGACTACTCTGAGTGGATCTCCAATATTGTACTAATTTCCAAACCAAATGGAGACATTTGGATCTGCACAAACTTTAGGGATCTTAACAAGGCCTGCCCAAAAGATGACTTCCCTTTGCCTAACATTGACATGTTGGTCGACCTCACAGCAGGACATGAGATGCTATCCCTTATGGATGGCTTCTCTAGTTATATTCAGATTTGAATTGCACCTGAGGACCAACACAAGACCACCTTAACAACACCTTGGCATACTTTCTGTTACAATGATATGCCCTTTGGTCTCAAAAATGTAGGGGCAACATATCAGAGGGCAATGACGATCATCTTCCATGATGTCATCCATATCATCATGGAGGATTATGTCGATGACTTGTTAGGGAAATCCAAGACACGAGCGGAACATCCTACCATCCTGAAAAAGATCTTTGAACGGTTGGACCATTACAAGTTGCGTCTAAATCCAAAAAAGTGTGTCTACGGGGTTACGTCAGGAAAACTATTGGGTTTTATAGTCTCTCGAAGGGGTATTGAAGTTGATCCTGCCAAGGTGAAGGAAATTCTAGACATGCCACCCCCGCGCAATCTGAAACAATTAAGAATCCTCCAAGGGAAGATGCAATCCATCCATCGGTTCATAGCCCAGCTCGTGGATAAGTGTCAGCCATTCACTCACCTCCTGAAGAAAGATTCCACCTTCCGATGGAACCAACAGTGTCAAACAGGTTTTGATAAGATCAAAGAATACTTAGCTCATCCTTCAATCTTGATGCCACCCATTCTAGGGAAACCCCTCCTGCTGTATCTCTGTCACTTCAATCGCACTGGGGGCATTATTGGCACAACATGATGAATCATCAAATGAGAGGGTGATCTACTACATCAGTCGGACATTGGCCAACTATAAATTAAGCCACTCTCCCATGGAAAAGGCCTGCCTCGCACTAGTCTTCAACACACATAAATTTTGACATTACATGCTCAGCCATCTGGTCAAATTAATTGCTAAGACTGATCCACTGAAGTATTTGTTATCTAGAACCACTCTGACTGGCCACATGGCCAAGTGGGTCATGCTCCTAAGTGAATTTGACATAGAGTATGTGGAATGGAAAGCCATAAAGGGACAGGTCATAGCTGATCAGTTGGTTGAGGCACCATTAGTAGATGCTTACCCTCTGGACACTGAATTTCCAGATGAAGAAGTCTACACAGTTACAGAAGCAACAGCTTGGACACTATATTTGGATGGATCATACACACATAATGGATCAGGTGCAGGGATTTTATTAATTACCCCTCAAGGTGACTACATTCCAAAATCATTCAGGATAGCATTCCCATGTACCAACAACATCGCAGAGTACAAAGCCCTCCTCACCGGCCTCCGAATTGCAAAACAGTGGCATATAACTCACCTGAAAGTCTTTGGTGATTCATTATTAGTCATCAAGCAAGTTAATGATGAATTCCTCACAAAGGATGATAAGTTGTTACCCTATAAGTGCATGGTGGATGATTTCAAGAGATATTTCACCTTCATACAATTTGACCAAATTCCTCGGGTACAGAATAAAGCAGCAGATGCAATGGCCACTATCGGTGCCCTGATTGACATGCCTAAAGACCAGATGGAATGTGATTTCATTGTCGAACAAATTTTAATCCCAGTATATGATATTCCTAAGACTGATATGGTGTGTGATATCGTAGGTCCCACCTCCCCCTAGTATCAGGGCATATATACCTATCTCCATGATAATATCCTACCCCCAGACCTCACACGGAACCAACAAAAATCATTTATTCAACGTTCGGCCCGTTACATTATCCTTAATGATACACTTTATCGTCGCGGGTATGATGGGATCCTCCTTAGGTGTCTGAATGAGACTAAAGCCCGCACGACACTAACGGAAGTACATGGTGGTGTTTGTGGAGCTCATTCAAATGGTATGGCCCTGGCCAAAAGGATTCTCCGAGTCGGATATTATTGGCCTAAACTAGAGCATGATGCTTGTGAATTTTGAAGAAGTGTCTTCCATGCCAACATCATGCAGATTTGATTCACGCTTCAGCACAAGATCTTCAGCCCCTCCTAGAACTGTGGCCCTTCTCTCAATGGGGTTTTGACTTGATTGGAAAGATTTATCCACCATCATCCGACGGCCATACATTCA
This sequence comes from Sequoia sempervirens, assembly GCA_007258455.2. Taxonomy (NCBI): domain Eukaryota; kingdom Viridiplantae; phylum Streptophyta; class Pinopsida; order Cupressales; family Cupressaceae; genus Sequoia; species Sequoia sempervirens. The sequence continues at coordinate 111,817,393 of VDFB02000008.1, read as the reverse complement.
TAATCACTGCCATTGAATACTTCACTAAGTGGGTGGAAGCCATGCTGCTCTCACAGATTACTGGTATTCAGATCTCAAAGTTTATCCTTTACCATATTCTCTACAGATATGGTATCCCATCCACCATCCTTTCTGATAATGGAAAACCCTTCAAAAATCAAGCCATGAAACAACTCTACAACACTTTTCATATCCAGCATCATTGGTCAATGCCTTATTACCCCCAGGGTAATGGTTAGGCAGAAGCAACCAACAAGACCCTCATCTGCATCCTTAAAAAGGTTGTCAATAACACCGGTCAAGATTGGCACCTCCATATTCATCCTTCCCTCTGGGCATATCTCACCTCCATCTGCAACCCTACAGGGGAAACTCCCTATTCTCTGGTCTATGGCACTAAAGCCATCTTTCCAATTGAAGTTGAGATCCCATCACTGAAAATTTCCCTAAAAAATATTATCAGTGAGGAGGATGCTCGTGTTGCATGGCTTGCACAACTGGAGTTACTTGATGAAAGAAGAATCAAAGCTTACGATCACCTGCAAGCATACCAGAACCGCCTTAAGAGTCACTACAACAAGAAGGTTCGCCCTCCACAGTTTTAGGTGGGTGATCTTGTCCTCAAAGATAATCAGCGTACTCAGCAAGACCGAGACAAGAAAGGAAAATTTGATCCAAACTGGTTGGGGCCTTATATCATAGCTGCCAAATATGAATCTGGGGTATACAGGTTGACTACTCTTGAAGGAGATCCCCTTGATGAACCCATCAAAATTATGCATTTGAAGAAGTTCTATGCCTAAATCCACTTGGTAACCCCACCTATCAAAAAAATCAAAAAAATCCAAAAAATCCAAAAAAATCCAAAAATAGTAAAGAGAAATAAGTTCGTCCTATGGTGAAAACCACCTTTTGGTGGTGCCTTGGATAAGTATGGATGGTGAAAACATGGTAACAGGAATCATTCATAGAGGGCTTAATCATTATCTACCTAGCATCCTAGTTATTTTATGCTTTCATCCGCACTATCGTCCTCACCCATCCCATCCTTGGCCGCTTGGTATATTTTGATTGAGCATTGGATGACTCGTCTAGCCTATCCCCCCATTCTGAGCTTTTCAATATCCCACTCTAAGCTTATGTTGTTCATCTCATCGCCAGTCGGTCTGTGTCATCGCATAGGATCATCTGTCATGTCGATCTTCATCTAGATCTCATTCTGTCACATCGCTAGTCGAACTATCTTGCCCCTACACTGTCACATAGGCTAGGTTGATCATTTGATCTACCCCCAGGGTATTCTGACCATCACATGTTGGTTGTGTATCACCTATCTTCGCCGTCATCTTTCCACTTTATCCATGGTCTTTTCATGAACTACGAGGGCACTGCACTTTCATGTAGGAAAAGCTAATCTCTGATCAGCCCCTGAGCCCCTAGGTCTGTAGGATATGTCAGTCTGTGTCCTTGTCTAGCTCGTTATTCTCAATTAAGCAACCACCTATTATCAAAAGATCTGGTTAATAAAAAAATATCTGGCGTCAAACTGGGTCATTCTAGTTTAGTATTCATCATCGGTCTCAACAAGATGCATCCTTCCTAGCAGACCTCATTAATCCCATCCATCCCCTTGATCCTATGGCAAAGGACATTTTGAAATTGATTGTAATATTTTGATGTTTTGGATTTTATTTGTCATTTGAGCTCACTATCAACACTTGTCATGGTCGCCTTGATCCATCATATCATGGTGTTCTTTGACTAGTCAACATAGGGGTTTATCTTGGTCTTTTCTTTGTTGTTGTCTTCTTGGTTGTCCCATGTAGTACCCACCAAGATCCCTGAGGTCTTGTGTTACGCAGGACAAAATAAAAAGTTACCTACAATAAGCATTATCCCAAAAAAGGAAGTAACTAAAATATTAATTGGAAAAGCCATTATCCAAAAATGGAAAAAGCCCTCATATTTGTCTTTCTTTTATATGGATGTAGAAGATATGTCCTTATATGCTTTTACTCTTGGGACCCTGTTTTACATCAATACCCTTGTTTCTACAGTTACCTACAAGGCTACAACTTCATAAAATTAGATTTATGCAACTTAGATTCACAAATTCTTACCATAATATTTTTGATAGATCCAAAACAACTTTGGGCCTAAGCTACGCATAATGATTTTAAATAGGAATCAAAACAACTAAAACAAAAGTATGAAAAAAAGAGTTTAAAAAGATATTGGGGTTGTGTACATACAAATGTTGGAAGTGAATTCCAACCACGTCACTGCCCTTGCGTCTTCCTCTTCCAACATCTCTTCACTTGCCTGAAAAGTTGATATAATTCCCTTCTCATTCTCTTTTTGTGTAGATGAAGACTAATGTATTTGGGTTGATTAATAAAATAGTGTGACCTGCATTCCTTGGTGGATGTAGCCATTTTCCTTGGTGGATGTAGCCATTTTGATGGTGAACCACGTTAAATATTTGTCTTTATTTTGCAATCGTTATTGTTGTTCTATTTATGTTTTTTATTGTTATGGTCGCACAGTTATCTCAACAATTGATATCAAAGCTCAATTAGAGCCAAGGAAAAAATATGGAAGATAGTGTTCTTATTTTTACTACAATAGAAACTACTACAAATGATTGGGTGCTCGATACAGGAGCATCATTTCATGTTACTTTGTGTAGGGAGTTTTTATAAACTTTTCAAAGTGGAAATTTTGGTAAGGCCTTTCTTGCAGAAAATAAATCTCTTGATATTGTTGGCATAGGAGATGTTTTTTTGAAGCTAACAAATGGAAATAGTTGGTTGTTATGGGATATTATGTATGTCCCTCAACTGAAACATAACTCAATTTCAGTTGGGCTTGATTGATTTCTCAAAGATGTAGAGTTAGTTTTGGAACTAATAGATGGAAGGTGACCAAAGGAGTCTCAGTGATTGTAGAAGGAAAAAAATTAGACACTTTATATGTGCTAGAGAGTCACAATGAAGTGGCAGTTGTAGTGACAATTGCGGACAGTGACACAGAGCTAGATGAAATTGTGCTAATGGAAGTAGATGAATCTTTTGTCTATTTGGCTGTTGATCTCGCCACAAAAGTTCTTATGAGTGATGTTGATCCTAATTCCCCAAGCACTACCTAGGCAAGGTATGTGTGGGAGTGGGCCCCACAAGATTTGGAAGGCAAGGATTTTGACATCCTAGAAGACTTCAAAAAATCTAAGAGAGAAACAAAGGCTGAGAATAAGGCCTTTGAACCCCTTAGGTCACCAAATAGTGAGCTGGAGTAAGCCTTTGTTGAGGCTTCATGTGAAATGGATAGGTTAGATGATTCAGTCATTGAATAATTTCTTAACCTATTGGAGTTTGAATCACAGGGGGGAAACATAGAAATAATGGAAGTTATGTGTAAGGAGTAGCTTTGAGTAAAAGGAAAAGAAAGCACTGAGCAAGCAAAAGAGAAAACAAGGGAGACATTAGAGAGTGACAATAATGTGGTTTCAAGAGAATTTTCGGGGGCACCCAGTAGTGTTACCAAGGGCAGTGCACTTGAAAATGCAGATACTAGAGGCAGTGGGCAAAGTAAACGTGTTGATTTTGAGATTTTAGAGAACACTTAAAATGATCATTTGCAAGAAGAAAATAGTGGTGACATAGTGGTTGTGGACCCCATGGGCGTTCCCCTATTTATGCTTCAGGGGACTAATACAATGGAAGCCCCCCTTGTTTCAAGTACTCTGGGGGACTCACGGGTTGTCCTTGGCACAAGAGATGATAATGATACATTAATTGTAGTCCAGTTGACCATGGATTTGAAGCCCAATATTCCAAAGGAGTCAGAGAGAATTAAGCAATTCAAAGGATGATTTTTCGCTTTACAAGATGAGCTTGATGTGTCGAGGGTTTGGCTGCCACATAATGACTCTCCTGGTCTGGCAATGGCGAGGGAATTAGTGAAGTGCTTATAATTTTTTTCCTAATATTTCAAATGTTATCCATTTCCCAAACCATAATCTCTTTCCATATAGTTTATAGCCTTTGTCAATCTAAATCTATAACACTTACCCATTATCATTTCACATTAATCCTCATATACCATCCTCACATTAGTCCAAGCCTTAGGACTTCTACTCTAAATCCCTCCATCAATTCTAAACATTAGTTCATCCTTTATAGCATCCAAGTAAAATATAATTTCACATAATACTTTAGTTCATCACTTAAATCGTATCAAAACCAATTCCTTCTAAACTTTATTTCCTATCCATCATTTCATATTAGCATAATTTTTAATAATTTGGTTCATCCCTCATCCAATCCAACCTTTTAGTCCATCCTAAACCTTTAATCCTAACCCCAACCTTGGAGTCTACGTATTTTATCCACTATTCAAATCTTAATTATCTTATATTTCCAAATCATTCCCAAATCTTTGGGTTTGCAAGGCTTATTCCTTTGTTATCCATTCATCCAAACCTCATCCTCCATCAAAAGTTTTAACTTTTCCATTATCCAAATTAATCCACAACCTTAGCCATGCTCAAATCAAAGCCAAATATTTGAAAGCCTTAAGTTATCCTTGAACATTAAGTCATTTCATTATAATTTATACACCATCTATACAAATCTTCTTTATTATCAAATAATCCTACCATCATCAAAAGAAATCCTTTGACAATTTAAAGATCACCTCTGGATTCCATTTTAATCAAAATAATATATAATATTTAACATTCCTTGAGACCCTTAACTATCATAAGCCCCATAATCTAAGCTTGAGAACATTATAATAATATGTAAATTCCAAAATATTAATAAAACCAAAGCATATGTAAGATCCAACATGTGTGACATAACTGCTTATTACAATATTACATAGTCGCACATCACTGCTTATTACTTTTTTGCATGTCACAAACTAAACACATATATACATCCATACATGCATTCTCCTTCAATAAAAAAATATGTTTCATATATATACACTATTACAAATTCATACATCAATTAGGTCATTTGAATTAGATGTACACATACTTAATTTAAAATGTATCTTGTTGGCTCAACCTAGAACACCTTTTCATCAAACAAAATGTGCAAAGCATAAATTAGGTCAGCCCAAACCTAATAAGGAACTCTATAAATCACCAACAAAGTGCATACCACATATTTGTGTCAACTAGAAGAAAACTCATATCATTTGCACAATTATTGAGCAAAATACTGTAAGTCGATCTCTGTCATTCATGTCTTCCATTCCTTTCAACAAAAATTGCTGAAAACTTATGCAGAGATGCAACCGATAGTCCAAATCATCATATTAAAATATCATGGAGTGATCTACTGAGAGCATTTCCGGACCAAATTACCGGATCAAAATAACAAAAACATAGTTTTTCTAGATTAACAAAGCTATTACCAACCAATGTTGGAATCAATGACAACACATCAAAGGGATTCTTCTTTATTCAAGATCCAACATACATAGGTATGAATCCTATTGTGGGCCACTTTCTCAATGCATCATGAAACACATGAATTCTATTGATAATTGTTATAAAGGTATTGGTGTGGATATCATGGTTGAAATTTCAGTTGAGACATGCTTTCAAATATCATGCTTCATATAGGGCATCCAACTCAATATACATAAACATGCACCCTTACACCCCAATGTTAAAAAAAAATAGATACAAGGACAATGATCATGACCATAAGGGGTAGAGGTATAAGGGTAACTAATGAGTAAGATGCAAACAAAGGTTGTAGTCACCATGATAGCATAAGTATGATAATGAGAAGTTATATTTTTAGAATTCAAGTGAACTCATTATTCTTGATCACAAGAATAGTCCAAATCATGCATCATCATGCAAGATCAATAATAGTGGTTGTTGGCATAGTACTCACGATGGACAGTCATATTTTGCTTGTTTGGAAATACGAAATAGTGGATGTAAGTGTCCTCCTAGATTTGAAGGGAGATGATGTGAACAATTTTGAAGATATATATGAGTGCAAAGAAAAGAAGGCTTGTCAATGCTCATAATGTAATTACAGAAAAAAACACATGGGGTAGTTATGAATGTAGTTGTAAAGATGACCTACTGTATATAATAGACCATGATACTTGCATAAGCAAGAAAACAAGCAAAGGTTGGTTGTGTTGCAATGTGGGTGTTTCTATTTGGCTTGGAAGCTATTGTTATTGGAGTTTTTTTTTTTAAATATACACTTAGATCATATATGGACTCAAAAATTAGATCCATCTTGGCCCAATACAAGCCTCTTAATAGCTAAGGATAGACTCCTAATCATGTTCATAAAGAATGGAAAATGGACACTACATGAGGTTTTCTGATGGCAATGATAAATGGACTGTTAGATATGATGGTGGACATTCATAAATAAGCAAAAAATACTATCATAACATGAACAAAGGGCTGAAGATAGTGAGAAGTTGGCTCTAGGATAGAGTAGAAAAGATAGTTAAAATGAGACATCTTCAAGATATTACACTCAAAAGAGGGTGAGGCATTGTTGTTTTCTGAGAAGTAATATACATCCCTAGTCATCAAAGACAAAGCAACAAGCATTGCAAACGAAATTGGAACAGGAAGAAGTTAAACTAATTGAGAATGAAGATTGAAGAAATGAAAAGAATGAAGAAGGTAGAGGATCAAATGCATCTCAAGAGTGAAGATAACATGAAGTTATCAAAAGATGAATTCAAATAGAAGTTTGAAGTGTATAAATGTAAGGAAAATGAGTTTACAGAGCTTGGGCACATCAGGATGAAGAAAATGCCTTCTACAACACAAATAGGAGGTTGAAAGGCTAGGCAGAAAACTAGAGGAAAATGAATCTGAAGTTCAAAGGCTCGGAAGCAATCTCATGATGCAATCTCATGAAGATAGAATTGAGAATGCTAGTAAAGAAATCAAGATAATCATTGAAACGTGATGGGTCAGGGCCAATGAAGAGGCTACAACCATGTCAATGGCATTAGAGAATGTACAATCTTATAATGTATGCCCTTAAGATTTGAAAACATAATCAAATAACACAATGAATTATAATGTATTTGCAGATAGATGTCAGTTGAATGAACTACATTGATTGATCTCAAACAATGAAAATGATAGCTTTCAATCATAAAGAAGATGTTGTCATCAAATACAAAGCTATAAGATAGAAAAATTAATATGTGAAAGGGTTTGAGATTGAAAGGAAAGTTAAAATGAAAAGTTAAAAGCCAAAGTATATGATGCATTATTTAAAATAATCATGAATTTTCCTATACCCATCACTTTAAAGAACCTAGTTATCTAAGTTCATGTAGTTCCAATCATTATTTTAGATTTGTGCATGCAAAATTACCAAAACTAGTAACATTGTTTTGCAACACCATCAATGAATAAAGCTTACCTAAGTGAAAGTTGTTTGAGGATTTGAATAGCGAGGTGTGGAGCTCAAAGGTTCACCGGAAAAACGTTCGGCATCTAAAGTGTGTTAAGAGGGTATCTGCAGGATCATCATGGAAAAACCAAGCCCTTAGGTGGCAATGAAAATTCAGAAAAATCAGAGTTAGGCAACTTGACGTAAAAATTTGAATAAGTT
>VDFB02000008.1:111790409-111808197 GCA_007258455.2 Sequoia sempervirens | reverse complement strand
TCAGGTCTCTCTCTCACTCACTCACTCCATCTATCTCTCTCCCATATACCCTTAATCATGAAACCCTAAACCCTTATAACCCTCTACCATAAACCCTTAACCGTAAACCCTAAACCCTTAACCCTTAAACCCTCTACCCTATACCTTAAACCCTTAACCCTAAACCCTTAACCCTTAAACCCTCTACTCTATACCCTAAACCCTAAACCCTTAACCCTTAAACCCTCTACCATCTACCATTAACCCTTAGGTCTATGTGTACACAAATTAGATATCCGATTTGTAGAACTAAAATCATACCGTTACAAAACATTTTAAAATGTTTTTCAAATGTATCGGATATCAGACTATAATGGATATCGGATTTGTGGGCCATAGAAAAACCCCATGTGGGTCATTTTGTGCATTCCAACGGACCCTACATTCTGTTTGAAGGTGACATACGCGTAGTTTCAGACAAGAAGAGACAAAGATCAACTTTTTGGAGCATCTTCTACTCAAATTTGTCATAAGAAATGATTTTTTAGCATCTTTTATGAGGTATAATGGGGAGTAGCAGTCATCGGAAGCAAAAACGTAAGAGAAAGCTTACAAAAGAAAAAATTAAAGCATATAGACAAAGAAATAGAGAATGTCATAGGAAGAGAAGACAAGGTATGTTAAATATTGGTGAACCTAACCCCTATGGTCTTTCAAGTGAAGAGGAAATTGAATATGTTCAAGGTGAAAATGTTGGAATTGAAGATGTTGAACATAATATTCAAATTGGGAATGAAAATATTGAAATTAATAATGAAAATGTTCAAGGTGAAAATGTTGGATTTGAAGATGTTGAACATGATATTGAAATTGGGAATGAAATTATTCAAATTGATATTGAAAATGTTCAAGGTGAAAATGTTGGATTAGTAATGTTGATCATGAAGCAGTATTGGATACTCTTAAGCAAAGAGATGATCCTTCATCCACACTTGAATAGCATTTTCAAGAATGGAAGGTATAATGCTTATGTTCATGATGCTTAAGTTCATTAGTGTTCTTTATTTAATACTGATATTTTGTATACTATTGCAATGCAGGTGTCTTTAATAGTGATATTTTGTATGCACTTTTGTGATATTTTTGGCAAGATTGATCATGGACATGTTGCAACAATAGCCAGCTATGATCCTTTCGGAGAGGTATGCGACAGATTAGAACAATATAGATTGGTTATTCTAAGTGTCTTTTATAGTTTGCATCACCAATTCATCATCATTTAGGTTGTTGAATGAAAGTTGCACCACTATGCAACTTTACACTACTTGCATCTGACAACTTTTCCCTCAAATGAAAAGTTGCCACCATGGGAAAATGCCTTTGAGATAGAAAAAACCGAGAGAGGTTATTGTAAATGGGCCAAACACGATCCCATAGCCTCAAACAAAGAGTCTGTAAACATCATGGTTTCCGAGAAATAGCCTTTCAAAGATTGTTTTCTTTTAGCACTTTGGACTCGTAAGGGAAATCGTCGGTCCAATGTAGCTTGGAGTGATTCAGCATATTTGGGTGCAAAAGAGGACTATCCCTAGCATAAATGTACCCATCCATACGTGTTGGAATAGATTGTTTGGTCGTATGAGTTACTGAATGAAAGTTGCACCACTTTGCAACTTTACACTACTTGCATCTGACAACTTTTTCCTCAACTGAAAACTTGCCACCATGGGAAAACACCTCTGAAATAGAAAAAATTGAGAGAGGTTATTGTAGATGGCCCAAATACAATCCCATAGCCTCAAAGGGAGAGTTTGTAAATGTCATAGTTTCTGAGAAATAGCCCTTCAAAGATTGTTTCCTTTTAGCACTTTGGACTCTTAAGGGAAATTGCCAGTCTAATATAGCTCGGAGTGATTCGGCGTATTTGGGTGCAAAAGAGGACCATCCCTAGCGTAAATGTACCCATCCGGATGTGTTGGAACAATCTGTTTGGTCATACGAATTGTTGAATGAAAGTTGCACCACTTTTGCAACTTTACATTACTTGCATCTGACAATTTTTCCCTCAACTAAAAACTTTGCACCACAGGAAAATGCCTCTGAGATAGCAAAAACTGAGAGAGGTTATTGTAGATGGGCCAAACACAATCCCAAAGCCTCAAACGAAGAGTTTGTAAACATCATGGTTTCTGAGAAATAGCCCTTCAAAGATTGCTACCTTTTAGCACTTTGGACTCTTAAGGGAAATCATCAGTCCAATGTAGCTCAAAGTGATTCGGCATATTTGGGTGCAAAAGAGGACCATCCCTAGCGTAAACGTACCCATCCAGGCGTGTTGGAATAGTTTTTTTGGTCGTACGAGTTTCTGAATGAAGTTTGCACCACTTTGCAACTTTACATTGCTTGCATCTAACAACTTTTCCCTCAGCTGAAAACTTGCCACCACAGGAAAACGCCTCTAAGATAGCAAAAACTAAGAGAGGTTATTGTAGATGGGCCAAAAATGATGCCATAGCCTCAAATGGAGAGTCTTTAAATGTCAGGATTTCCGAGAAATAGCTCTTCAAATATTGTTGTCTTTTAGCACTTTGGGCTCTTAAGGGAAATCACCAGTCCAATGTAGACCAGAGTGATTCGACATATTTGGGTGCAAAAGAAGACCATCCCTAACATAAACGTACCCATCCGGACGTGTTGGAACAATCCATTTGGGCGTACGAGTTGTTGAATGAAATTTGCACCACTTTGCAACTTTACACTGCTTGCATCTAACAACTTTTCCCTTAGCTAAAAGCTTGCCACCACGGGAAAACGCCTCTGAAATAGCAAAAACTGAGAGAGGTTATTGTAGAGGGGCCCAACACGATCCCATATCCTCAAACAAAAAGTTTGTAGGCATCATAATTTTCAAGAATAGTCTGTCAAAGATTCTTGCCCTTTTGCACTTTGGACTCTTAAGGGATTTCACTGATTGAACGTAGCTCGAATTGCTTCAGCCAATTTGGGTGCGAAAGGGGACCATACGTAACCATCCAAACGTGATGGAACAACCGGTTAGGTCATACGAGTTGTAGAACAAGATTTATTTATGTAGTTACAAGTAGTTTTTCAGCCTCCATCTGAACTCCAACACTGATTTTTGTGTGAAAAAATCCATGAGACCATAGCTTGTTGCTTTCTTTTTAATGGAAACTAGTGGGGAGCAAAGTTAACTTCTTCATAGATTTAGCGTTTGAGATTGCAAGAAGACATCAAAATGGCTAGTGTACTAAATAAATTCTTATGATTTCTAAAGAACGCTGATAACTCTACTCAATTGGCTTCTTTTTTCAAAATCATACAAATTAAACCTTTTCATCAATAGACTCTGTTTATCAAGCTACCACAATTCAAGTTTCAACGATGAATATTTATCATGCATGCTTTAAATGACATTCAAGTTTATGGTGGTTTTTTTGTTTATATGATGTTATGTGATATTCTAATCCTATTTCATGCTTCTATGTTGCACATATATATATTTTATTTTTACATTTTTTTTTTACTAATGAACCCAAAATGAACTAAACCACCCCAAAAAAAAATTTAGCCGAACTGGCAAACCGAACCCCCGAACCTGAGCAGGTAACTTAGTTTGTAAGTCAGTTATTAGGAGTTGGTTGATTGTTTTGCGTAGGGGAGAGTCTTAAAAAATGTTGAGGAAGTCATTTTTGGGATTGATGAATGTAATTTTGTGAAGAATCAATAAGATCATATTGAGTTACTTTGCAAAAATTGTGGTTTCTACACAAAAAATTTATGTTTTTTCCATTGTTCGACCACTACACAACAAGTAAATGGTTGCATAGCATGTGGAATGAGGGGGAAGCAGCCCCAAGGGTAAGTTGTTTTGAGTGCTTTCTTTTCATTTTTTGTGAGTTTTGTGCCAAGTTTTCTCAAGGCGGGTAGTGAACCCAGATTTTGCATTTTTGAGTAAATTATGAATTATTGAAGCCCTCCACCTACTGTACCTTTTATGTGGCTTAGTGGAGAGGTTGTGTACAATATTATTTCAATGTGTGTAGGTCCATTTAAGAAAGGGGAAATTATTTGTGAGTCTTGGAGTTGTTGTCCTAAGCAAATCATTGCTTAAATTGCATGAAAATGGAGCTTTTAGCCTAGGGTTTCTTAAAATCAATGAGAGTTGGGGAATCTCTTTAACGTTTAAGCATATTGGAGTCATAATAGAGGTTTCTGAGTCGGTGGCATGGTCAGGGGAGTTGTGCAAGTGGTACTTTCAATAAACCCTATGCATTTGCATGGTAAACAGACGGTTTCATGGGACATCCTGCTAAAGGACCTGTAGGTGCAAAATAATCTTTGAATTTGTTGTTTTATGACACAACTCAAGATTGTTTGGGGTGTACTTGTGAAGATCAAGTGTTTAAAGGGCACTCACTTTGTGAAAGAGGGCTAATTCACTAGCCTAGGACAGGGGTATGTTATTGGTTCTCAAATTTGGTCCAAAGGAGTCAAGGGTAGTTTTCACATATGTTTTCACCCCTACTCTGCATCAATCCATAGCTTATTTGAAAGCACTTGTTTTAGGCTTTTAGCCATAACAACAAGCCAACGAAGTTTTTGATAAAAAGCTTTGGTACACATGTATTGAAAATGTGGTGGCATAGACAAGGCAGTGAACTATTTGAAAAAATGCCTCAAAGAAATGTGGTCTCATAAAATTCCATGACAAGTAAATGCAATTGACAGCTGCTCCTAGTTATTAGTTATGTAATGTGAAGTAATTGCATAATTGCTTAGGTTGACTTTGTAAAAACTACTATATTGTAATTGAAATTTTTTCATCTATCAACATCTAGTTATTAGTTATGCAATGTGAAGTAATTCTTTGAGTTTGAAAGATGTACAATGCAATCTAATCAGTGATATGAATATAAACTACATAATACAACCATTATTTTTTTTGCTCTTGTACATTGATATTTAACCATTGCTCACTTGATTTAATTTTCAAAGAGTTTAATCATGCACATGAGGAAGAAATTAAATTTCGATTGTCAACTTCTATTTATCAAATTATCCAATAATCTTGAGTGTATCTCCATATACAAAAATGGCATCAACACCAACTCAAACAAAGTTTTACAAAATGTGGCATATGCCATCTCGATGTCTATTCAAAATTTACATGCCAAAATGTTTATCTCATCCTAAACTACTGGTGGATCATCAAAATGGAGCCTCTTTGCAGCACTCGTTGGCTATGAAGGTAGCTACACAAGAAAAACTCAAACCACAGTTGAGATTAGTTATACTATATGATTTAAAATTGAATAATTAACATCAAAATCAATATACATTGAATTATAATTGAACTCTAAAATTGTAATCTTGATTACCTGAAATATCTGTCTCTTCAAAGGGTCAGGAGTCCTAAAATATGCCCCTCTTAAAGAACCGACCAAACCAACTTTTGTAATGTCAATCTATATATATGTGAACAATAACATAAAATTGATCCAAGTTAGCATACAATTGTCGGTAATAGGAACAAATAAATACCAAACACAAAATAAAATAAACACATACCTCTTTAGGCTGATCTTTTTCTTTATCTCCTTTAGGTGTTTCGACACCTCCTCCTTGAGGTGTTTCAACACCTACTCCTTCAGGTGTTCCAATACGTACTCCTTTAGGCATTGTGGTACTTGTCAACAATGACGTATAGCTCATAACTGCCTATACATAAAAATGACAAGTACATATGAAACTACCAATCTATGTCGATGTATGTATAATCAATATAAGATCTTAAAAATATTAATTCAATCAAATTTGAGTTCAATTACCTTCCCCTTATCTAACATTGCACTTCCATAATCTGGACAAGGTTGCACCTTGCTTGCATTTGTCAACAATGACGTATAGCTCATAACTACCTGTACATAAAAGTGACAAGTAAATATGAAACTACCAATCTATGTCGATGTATGTATAATCAATATAAGATCTTTAAAATATTAATTCAATTTAATTTGAGTTCAATTACCTTCCCTTTATCTAACATTGCACTTCCATAATTTGGACAAGGTTGCACCTCACTCGCACTAGGTATTTCCTACAAGAGGAAAATAAGATAAACATATAAGTTATTATATAATTCTATTAATGACAATTCAAATGACAAGCAAGTATATAATAAAAAATTATAAACGAGTGAATGTGAAAATATATACTATGTGTGTGTCGAGGCCAAATGAAATGGCCCTAAGGGTGCTATCAGTAAATATCAGTACATTATACTATCTCTTATTAATATTCATTTAAAAACAAATGCAAGTTATGAATTTACAACTTAAATCTTACCTGTGTCACTATTCCAATGTCCCCCTCTCTAGCAGGAGAGGACTTTGTAGGGTGCGCTCCACTCCCCTGTGTCTGATCTATAATTTCCACATCATGGAGGTCATAATCAAAAGTGTCCATGGGATGCTCAGCGAGCTATACAAGAGGACCCAAACATATCTGGTGGCACATGGAGCAAGTATGTGGCACACAAATATGTGGACCTGACGACGGTGACGCAGCAGCACTCGAGCCATCACCAACATCACCAGAATGTGGTTGAGCTACTGTAGAAGCATGCGAAACCAAAAGACCACTCAAAGAGTGAATAGCCTGGATAGTCTATGTGGCCACATCTTGCATACTATCTGGATGATATACTGGAGGTGGTGAAGGAAGGGGAGGAGGGGGAACATATGGGCGTAGATCTACTCTAACTACCCCTAGTCTATCCTAGGGCATACCTCCACCAATGCCCTAGAAGGGTTTAATGTCAAAGTAATTGACATGATGCCCTAACATAAACTTAGCATATAATTTTTTAATAAAGTAAAATGGTATATCACAATTGTTGTTCGGTGGTTTAACAAAAACCATACACCAACGATCCCAAAAGTTATCTACAATGTCCCTATGCATGCACCATTTATAGAAAGTTTTGGTTTATTAACATTAACTAGAAAGTTAACAATGCAAGGGTTAACAAATAAAGAGGCTATTTGGGCTTTGGTTATTCCGAGATTTTTCACATCATCATAAGACAATCCACATGCATAATATTCCCTCATGTCTTCTAGCCACGAATGAAAGGCATTATGTTGGGTGGAGAGGGTTTCTATATTTTTAATTATTTCCTTCAATGTGATTGACATCTTGGATAATCGAGGGATTCTCGTATAAACTTCAGAAATGCCCCTCAATTGTTGTAATTTTTCACCAATTAATTCTTCAATTGATGGTTGCAGAGGTGGTGGAGCGTTTGGCATTTGTGCATTTTCATTCTCAGCTGGTGGATCATTTGGAATTTGTGCATTTTCATTCTTAACAGCCATAGTGCCTGATTAAAGTTAAAAACTAATTAATCTAATTGAAATTAGACAATATAAATGAAAATATTGTAAAAATACCCTAATTTTTAAAAAAAATTCAAAAAAACCCCTACTTTTTAACAAAAATCTATAAAATTCTCTAATTTTTAATACAAATACATAAACAACACTATTTTTAAATCAAAATCCATAAAAAAATATTCATTTTTAATCAAAATCTATTCTAAAGTCAAATTTTTCATAAAAATTCAATCAAAAACCCTATTTTGAACAAAAATCCATAAAAAACTAACTGAAATTATACAAATCTATTTCAAAATTTGATCAAAGCAAAGAAAAATCTAAAATCTAACCTTTTCAAAATGGATATTAGCTAAATCAAATATTTGTTATGCGAAGAACCTCCTCATTGTGCGCTTGTGGCCTGTGAATGTGTAAAATGATTTTAATAGGCCCGAAATATGTATATATATATTTTCCTCAAATCGAATATCCGATTTGGAAATCTTGGTTTGGGCATTTCTTTGGAGCAATGTACTGATACCCAAGCCACAAAAAAGTCAACTCGTCATTTTCACGTTTTTGGGTTGATGAAAAACGTAATTTTTTCCCCATTGCCACTTTTTGGCCCATCATGATCCTGCACATACCCTTCCCACTCCCTCCCTCTTTCCCTCTCTCTCTCAAGTCTCACCCTCCTACCCCCTCTCCCTCTCTCAGGTCTCTCTCTCTCTCACACTCACTCTTATCTCCCTCCCCTCTACCCTTAACCCTCTACCTTATAACCCTTTACCCTTAACCCTCTACCCTCTCTCTCTCTCTCTCTCTCTCTCTCTCTCTCTCTCTCTCTCTCTCTCTCTCTCTCTCTCTCTCTCTCTCTCTCTCTCTCTCTCTCTCTCTCTCTCGTCTCTCCCTCCCTGCCCCTCTCCTCTCTCGGGGTCTCTCTCTCTCACTCACTCCTCTGTCTCTCTCCCTCTACCTAGGCCTAAACCATTAACCCATGACTCTAAGCCATGAAGCCCTCTGCCCTCACATTAGCCAACCCTCTGCCCTTGTCTCTCTCCTCCTTCCCTATTTCCTCTCTCTCTCTCAGGTCTCACCTCCTACCCCTCTCCTCTCTTGGGTCTCTCTCTCACTCCATCTTTGCTCTTCCTTCCCTCTACCCCTTAACCCCTCCCAGCTACCTCTACCCTATATCTCTCCACCTCCCTCCCTCTCTCTCCTTTGAATCCCTCTCTCTCCCTGCCACCAACCCCTAAAACTCTTAACCCATGAAACCCTCTACCCTCTACCCTCTACCCTCTCCTCTCTCTCAGAGTATCACCCTCAACCCCCTCTCCCTCTCTCAAGTCTCTCTCTCTCCCTCACTCCCTCTATGTCTCTCCCCTCTACCCTTAAACTCTAAGCCCTTAAACCTCTACCCTCCACCCTTAACCATGTCTCCCTCCCATCTCTCTCTCCCTCCCTCCCTCTCTCTCTCTCTATCAAGTCTCTCCTTCCTAGAACCACTCCCTCTCTTAGGTCTCTCTCTCCTCCTCTATCTCAAGTCTCTCCCTCCTACCCCCCTCTCCCTCTCTTAGGTCTCTCTCTCACTCACTCCACTCCCTCCTCCATCTCCCTCCCCTCTACACTTAACCTAAACTCCTAAACCCTTAACCCTTAAACCCTTAAACCATCTACCCTCTACCCTTAGCCCCCTCCTTCTATCTCTCTCCCTCCCTCCCTCTCTCTCTCTCTCTCAAGTCTCTCCATCCTACCCCCTCTCCCTCTCTTAGGTCTCTATCTCACTCACTCATTCCCTCTATCTCTCTCCCCTTAACCCTAAACCCTTAACCCTTAAACCCTCTACCCTCTACCCTTAAGCCTCCCTTCCTTTATCTCTCTCTCTCTCTCTCTCAATTCTCTCCCTGCTATCACCACTCCCTCTCTAAAGTCTCTATCTCTCTTACTTGCTCACTCTATCTCAAGTCTCTCCCTCCTACCCCTTCTCCCTCTCTTAGGTCTTTCTCTCACTCACTCACTCTATCTCTCTTCACTCTACCCTTAACCCTAAACCCTTAAACCATATACCCTCTATCTCTCTCCCACTCCCTCCCTCCCTCTCTCTCTCTCTCCTGGAGCTGCTTCATCCCTACCCCTCTCCTCTCTTAGGTCTCTGTCTCCTCACTCCCACTCCTCTATCTCCACATCACTTGCCCGTAAACCCTCTACCCTCTACCCTTAACCTCCCTTCTTTATCTCTCTCCCTCCCTCTCTCTCTCAAGTCTCTCCTCCTACCCCCTCATCCCTAAACCCTCAGCCATAAACCCTTAAACCTTCTATCCTCTACCTCAACACTCCTTCCTCCTCCCTTCCACCTCCTAACTCTCTCTCTCTCTCTCTCTCTCTCTCTCTCTTCTCTCTCTCTCTCTCTCTACCTCTCCCCTTCTTCCCCCATCCCTTCCCCCTCGTAATTCTCTCTCTCATTTTCCCTCTCCCTTTCCCTCTCTCTCTCTCTCCCTTCCCCCTCCTAATTCTCTCTCCCCCTCTCTATGTCTCTCACTCTCTATCTCTCTCCCTTTCCCTCTCTCTGTCTCTCCCTTTCCCTCTCTCTCCCTCTCTCTCTCTTTCCCATTCTCCACCTCCTAATTAATCTTGGGTCTATGTGTGCAAAAATCAGATATTCGATTTAAATCGGATATCTGATTTTTAGCACCAAAATATTACATTTTAAAATGTTTTTCAAATTAGATATCAGACACGAATCGGATATCCGATACAAATCAGATATCCCATTTGAATCCGATATCTGATTTGTAGCACTTTGTCTTGGGCATTGCTATGGAGCAATGTACTGACACCCAACCCAAAAAAAAAAGTCAACTCAGGATTTTTCATGGTTTTTGGCAAGTGCAAAACGCTACTTTTTTCATGCTACCACTTTTTGGCCCATCATGATCCTGCACATACCCATGAGACAGTCATTCAAATAACATTCAACTGTTCACATGCAATAATTATTTCTTTAATACTAGTTGCATATATGTGGACTCAACGTTGAAAATAAATAAGGGTCTGCAAGAATGGTGCACGTATCATGAACACTCTAACCTTGAATTTTCATCATATTGAATCTACTAATTTAGTTATTCTTACATTTCAAAATAGAATTTAACAAACAAAACTAAATGAACTTGCTAAATTTTAGTTGAGTATCAATGTCGAGTGTTTCATTCAGCAATGCATTTTTCATAACCATCTACCCTGCAGTTGATGTAGGTTGTGTAGCTGCATCCTGAGAACTCTGATAATCATAGGTGCAAACAACATTGCAAGAGAGACAATGGTGGGGTGGAACTCCAGGCCTAAAAGTATCGTCCACACCAAGCTCTACTAGAGGTATCACATGTTGTAAAATGCTTTGAGTGAGCTAGCTAATCGACTCCAATGTGTCCACCTCAGCACTGTTCTTCACAACAAAAGGAACGATGACATGCTCCACCATGGGTTTGGCCAAGGTTCTTGATTCCAACTATGGATTACATTGTGCAATCGATCTATCATGTGTGGATTCCCCACCTCTATCGTGAAAGTCTAAAATGTCAAAATAATTTGGCACCTTATTGAGGAAAAACTCACAATAGACTTCCCTCAAAAAATAATGTGGTACCTAGTAGTTCTTGCATGGAGGTTGGTCAAAAACCATACCACTGCTGCCAAAACTTATTTTTTATTAATTCATGGTGGCAAAAATGGATGGGAAACCTCTTGCATGCATGCGATAAAGGTGTGTTGGTTCTTAGGTTTGTAAAAAGGGCACACAAGTCAGCTTTGCTATTTTTTTCTTTTTTCACATCTGCATATGAAATACCACTAGCATAAAATTATTTTAATTCATCTCTCTTATTCAACCAAAAATTGATTTTCTCACTCATTTCTCCTACATGTGATACAATCGACTTCAACAATTTGACAATCCCTCTCCTATAAGGGTGGGTTTCACATGCTTAGTTAATCTTCCAATCAATTTTTCAATCTCTTTTTTGTTGTTTTCAATTTTATTTAAGATATTTTCTTGGGTTCCTTGTGGATGCCTACAAACTGACGGAGCGGTTTGAGGTTGTTCTTGTTTGGGAGGCTCTTCGTAAGGGGGCGATTATGAATTGCCAATGTTTGGAGGTGGAGATTGATTTCCTGGAAATTAAAAGAAAGTTCTTTTAAAAAACCTATTTTAATCTACATTCTAATTCTAATTCAAAATTAAAACAATAGAAATGCATACCTCTTTGATCTCTTCGACCTCTTTGACATCTTGGTAGCATCCTCGCGAAGAATTGCAAGAAAAATTCAATCTCCTTTTGGCGAGTGCGAGTTGGAAGAGCAAAAAAAAGGAGCTAGGGTTGCGGGTTTGGAATAAAATGAGGTTGTAACACCTATTTTTTTAAACTACTTTTCCATTTGGTGAGTGCCAAATTTGGCGCTCGCCAAATGGAAATGTAGTTTGGCACTCACCAAGTGGTCTATTTCAGTTTTTTTCCAAAATGTGGCACCTTTTTTGTGTCAAAGATTGGTGCATTAACCCGTAGGTCCAAAGTATAATGATATATTGTGAATTATGTTTTTCAATAATTGTTTCAAATAAGCAAGCATTACAAAAATGTCTTCTTTATTTGTTGCAAGAGTTTCATGGAGATTTTGAAAATTTGAGTGACTTTTTAATTAATAGCTCGCTTTTTCACCTTTCAATCAAACTTCTTAATTTTTATAGGGATATTTACAAAGAGGGTTTCCTACATTACATCTAATTTTTTTTAGTGACAATAAAAATAATTTTCAACTTTATCACATTTTACAATATTTATAAATATTTAAATTGACATTCTTTAGAGTTAATAGATATCTAGTTACTAAAATTACATGACACTAAATATAATTTCTTAATATTTATGAATAAATTCATATGGCTCAACAATAATATTTTAAATTTCTTACAAATTTTCTTATGTATATGAACTATTTTTGTTCTTATACTAAAAATATAGAAAAGAAAAGAATGATCCTATAAAATTACAAAAATTAATTTTTGTTCTTACACTAAAAAAAAATTAAAATAAAGAATGATCTTATAATTACACAAATTATTATCTTTAAATTATTATAAATTAAAATTTTCATTATTATTAAAATTAAATTGTTATTTATAGAATATATTCGATGAATATACTTTTAATTATTTGACTATTTTTAATCAACGTTTCAACACATTATATGATTTATCATCACAATTAAAACATTATTTGAAACAATAATACTATTTCCTAAAATCCACTCATTTATTTATCTAAACTTAAATTTTTTATATCTAATATAAACATACTCTAAATATGTTCATTTTCATGATCTTTAATCTAAATTCATTTAAAGCTTTTTAACTTTATATATAATTATGGTAGGAGTATAAATGTTATGCGCAATAAGTAAATATGAAATTAAAAAAGTTTGTGTGAGATTATCCTATGAAGTTTCTGTAGACATCTAAATTTAATCACTTCCATATGATTAAATTTACTGTCTTTCCACTTACCATATTAATATTAATTTATTAAATTAATACTATACCTTTTGTCTCATAACGGTAAAGTATTTAATTTAATAATTAATACTTTATCTTTCACCTTATTCCTCTCTAAATTAAATAAATATGCTAATTTATTTAATTTAGTCATTTTCCCCCTTTTTTTATTTAAAATCAATTTAAAATTTCTCACTTTCTCTCTCCTTGTCACATCCTCCATAACCTTACTCTAATCTGAATTAATTTAATTAATTCATGATTATGATGTGCATTCTCTTAATCAGAGATTAATGTCACATCCTCCTACATTTGCCACTTGCCTCTAATCTTCCATTAATTAGCCTAATCCAATGTTTGCACAACCTTAACCAAGGTCATTAGCTATTTCTAGCACCACTTTTTAGTCAATTCTTCCATTTTTCCTTTTTGGATATTGACTCTCCTTCCCATGAGAATTTTTAATTCTCATTTATTTATCCCATGTCTCTCTCCTCCCTATGTGAATTTTTAATTCACATTTCATTCTTCCAAGGCTTCTAGAACCTTGGACTTGTCACAATCCCCACATGTGACCAAGTCCCCCCTTTTTGGAGCCCACCTTTTATCCTCTAGATCATCCTAGGAAAGTGAATTTTTAATTCACATTTATGTCCTCAACCACCTTTCCTTTTCCCATGTAGATTTTTGAGGAATTCCAAAATTCCTCAAATGTCCCTTTCACTCCCACTTAGGAACAAGGAACCCCTTTTTAAGGAAATCTCCTCACTCTCCAAGGTGCATGTCCTTTCTCCACCTCATGTACCTTCTTGACACTTCACCTCCACCTCATATCCCCTTGTCCACTTCACCCTCCACATGTCAAGATGTGAGGGCTTGTGGGTTCTCAACCCACCATAGCCCTTCATCTTGGCCTTGTTGGAGCAATCTTGACCGTTGAATTCTCTAGAGAATTCAAATTCTCCTATAAATACCCCTCCTCAAGGGTATTTTCAACACTTTATATTTTCATAAATATATGCTGCACATTTGAATCCTCAATCTTTTACCATCATTTAGCCATCTCTTCAATCATCTTACACATTGAATCTTGCATTTTAGTCACTCAAACAATCATCTAAGGAGCACACAAACCATTACAAGCAAGGGCCAATCAAGGAGAAATCAACAACAAGGAAGGTGAAATCATTTGTGTCTTATTTTGTCCATTTTCCTTATTGTTTATCACTTTTTTGGCCAATCTTGAGGTGTCCTTGGTATTTTGTCATTCACATTTCTTAAGTTATTTTGCACATTTAGAATAGGATAGATATCAAGGTATACATTTCTGGCACGCCCGGTGGGACCCACAAACGGGTTCTTATATTTAACGTCCCTTTTGGTTAAGAATTTTGCAGGAAAAACTCGCAGAAAGGCGGCAGCACCCTCTGCTTTACCGCAGAAAGGTGGCAGCGCCCTCCAGGCCACTCCAGAAAGGTGGCAGTGCCTCGCATTTGAAAGTTTATTTTTTTCTAACACGCTTGCTGTCATTGGGGATATATTTAGGAAGCTTTTCTAACACTTTTCTTGCAGTGGGAGGGGCGCAACTTTCCATTTTTTTTTTAAATCTAACAAAGTTTGTTGCAGAAAGGCGGCAGCGCCCCTGCAGAAAGGCGGCAGCGCCCCCGCAGAAAGGTGGCAGTGCCCCAAAACAGCACAGTTTGGAAGGTAAAATAGGCATTTTGACTTCGTTTTGGCTCTAGTTTTTTGCTGTTTTCACGTGATAACTCTCTAACATTGTTCTGGCAAGAATATTGTTGTTTTTCACTAACATTTTGCAGCGTATTAGGATGTTATTGATCAAGAGCGAAGAAGAAGACAACTAACATTTGCTTGCAGGACCATCCACTTGATCAGATTTTTGAAAACTATCTTTGTTGTTTTGGAATATAGTCTAATTAGGGGGAATAAAACTTCATTGTCTGTTGTGATTGTTTATTTTTGTTACCCAAGGGGGGCATTGATTTGTTTTCACTTTCCCCTTGCACTTCGTGTGAGCCTGGGGAATAGTTGGAAACAATTAGTGTCTTCTTTTTAGTGGGACCTACTTGGGGATTTCATCACCCCAAGGGACAATTCCAACCACGTGTACCGGCGGGGTATATAAAGGGGGGAGAACGAAAGTTGTACCCCAATCCAGTAGCGTCGTAATTGGCAGAGCGTCGAAGCTAGGGTGATACCTAGATAGACGTGAAGATTTGGTCCGAGCCTTTTAGTATCTCGCTGGGGTTCCCGACTCACGTTTGTGACGGACTGGTGTTCACGGTTGTGCCTCACGTACCGAGAGTATATCAAGGACTCCCTAGAAGCCTTATGCATCCTAGATTAAGACTTTGCCTTGCCATACCCATAATATTAATCATAGGATTGTGCTTACTTGAAGTGTTCTCTTGTGAAAAATCTGTCAAATTTTTGATACTTTAGCCTTACTTTATCATATTGCGTCCTTTCCATAGCCATTGCCATTAAAACCCAACTTTGCCTTACTGCAGAAAGGCGGCAGCGCCCCCGCAAAAAGGCGGCAGCGCCCCTGATTTTTCTGTCCACGCCCCTGACTTACTGCAGAAACCTGTCCACACCCCTGATTTACTACAGAAAGCTGTCTACGCCCCTGATTTTGTTGTTCACGCCCCTGATTTACTGCAGAAAGCTGTCCATGCCCCTGATTTACTGCAGAAAGCTATCTACGCCCCTGATTTTGTTGTCCACGCCCCTGATTTACTGCAGAAAGCTGTCTACGCCCCTGATTTTGCTGTCCACACCCCTGACTTACTGCAGAAAGCTGTCCACACCCCTGATTTACTGCAGAAAGCTGTCCATGCCCCTGATTTACTGCAGAAAGCTATCTACGCCCCTGATTTTGCTGTCCACGCCCCTGACTTACTATAGAAAGTTGTCCACACCCCTGATTTACTGCAGAAAGTTGTCCACGCCCCTGATTTTACTGCAGAAAGCTATCTATGCCCCTAATTTTGTTGTCAACGCCCCGATCTTTGCTACAGAGGGGCGAATTTGCCCTCCTGAACACCCGAAACTGCCCCATTTGGATTGATTTAACCTCTAAACCATCATTTAACTATTTCCAACCATTATCTTATCATCCCAAGCCTCCGTTTTGTCACTCTAAACTTCCAAAAACCTCCATTTGACCATTTTAAACCCCCGTCTCATTATTCCAAACTTTCGCTCAACCATTCTAAATCCCCATACATTCTCCACAATTATCCTTAATCCCCCATTCATCCTAATTCCTCCCTAATCCACCAATAATTCCTTACCATTTGCATCTCCAAACGCCACCCATAACCAAACCGCCCTAACCTTGTATTACAAAGCAGTTACCCAAATTGACCATAGCACTTGAACTTGATTATTAGTCTCTAACTTTGACCCCAATCAATTTGCCTCTATCTTGAGGTGAATTCGGTGGCGTAAGTTATCACTTTCGACCCAATCAATCCATTCCTATCTTAAGGTGGATTCGGTGTCGTAATCACCCTCTTAATCAATTAAAGCTCTTGGTTGTTAAGGGTAACTTCCTTTGATTAAACTCAAGGTCTCCCTCTCATCTCTTACCATCCAATCATACCCATCCAATAGTCCAAATCCAATCCAATCAAATCTAATCCAATCCAATCCAATTGAAATCCAATCCAATCAAATCCAATCCAATCCAATCCAATCAAAATCCAAATCTAATCCAATTCAATCCAATCAAATCCAATCCAATCCAATCCAATCAAAATCCAAATCTAATCCAATCCAATCCAATTGAAATCATATCCAATCAAATCCAATCCAACCCAATCCAATCTAAATCCAATCCGATCAATCGAAATCCAATTTGATCCAATCCGAACCCCATCCAAATCACACCTTATCCAATCACAATCAAATCATTCGACAAAGACATTAATCTACTCGTCTAGCATTTGCATGCCCGTTCAGACCCGTTCACAGGCAAAGAAAATGGCCGACCGTCAAGCTCAGAGTGCCCAACCAAACAACCCCCAAGATCCTAAAAACATAGTCAATGTCTCATCAGATCCTAACAAGGGTACCAACGTCCTTCATGATCCTCATAACGACACTTCATCACACTCCAACACTGAGAATCAAAACAACTCACCACATGGTGAAGACAGTATGGTTAATCAACTGAGACTCCACACAGCAGGAGGAACATTTTATTAATCCTGCCAAATAATACAAATGACATTTGTTTGCTCAAGAGCATGGGGAAGAAATCGCCTGGCCCATCGAATTTAAGGAAGAGATTATTTAAAGCTGATATTGACGACCAAATGGGGTACCCATCAACGTGCTCGAAGACTCCCCAATGCACGAAGGTTCCTTACTTCTCAATGTTCCTCCGGTCGCGGTTGGCATCAACCGGGTAGCAATGTTGTTCTTTATCAGGTTAATTATCCCCCACATGCTTTGACCACAGCTATAGGTGGACCTCCAGTGCCTGATCCCAATAATCCTTTTGCTTACGGCATGCCACAAAGTGTTCCGCAACCTCCTCCATTAACGTTAACACCCCTTCCTTCCAACCAACCTCCAGTCAACATTGGGGGTACCTCCTTTGCCACATCGCTTCCACCCCCTGGGAGCACCAACATACCACCTCAACAGGTTCCCCAATCTACCATTCCGCCTCAACTACCTCCACAGGGCACACCTCAGCTAAACATTCTGAGCGGTATCCAACAACCCCCTCTACAAAACGCGCCCACGCTACCTCCGCCATCTCATCCACAACAATCTATACACAATACTTTGGCCCCTTCACAACAACCATCCTACCAACCACAAGGCAATC
>VDFB02000008.1:111637991-111790309 GCA_007258455.2 Sequoia sempervirens | reverse complement strand
TAAAAACATTCTTGATCTCCTCGGCTGTCCCAAGGTTGTGAGCATCGCACTGGTTGCCTATGGCCTCCTTTTTTATTTGCTAGTTCTAGTCTCTGATCTGGTCCAAGTCAAATATTTGTTCCAACTGAACCATGCCCCTGGGAATCATCTTGGTTTTGAGATTAATAACCCCCTCTATGTCCCACTCGGCTTCCTGTGGATCAGCTTCATCAATTATTTGGGCTATGAATACATCAGAACTTGAGATAAATTCGAGAATATGCTTGTCATCATTGAAAACCTAAAAATGAGTGACATTATCTGGGACTAATGGCATAGACGTTAGCTCAACTATGAATTTCTTGAGCCTAGATAAAGAGAGGGGTTGCAAAGTGTTGGCCACTTGAGCTAAAGCATCAGCTGTATGATTCTGAGCATGACAGATCAATTGTATATTGAATGCATCCAGGCCTTCAAAAAGATCCCAAACCCTATGCCTATAGTTTGTAAGCCTTCTATCATGACAAGAGTACAACTTCCTAATTTGTTTAACTACGAGTTTCGAATCCCTAAAAACTTGTAGCATTTTGACATTTTTCTTCAAGGCCATGAGAAGGCTGAGGACTAAGGCCTCATACTCTACTACATTATTGGTGTAATAAAACTACAATCTATGGGCAATAAGAAAGGTCTTACCTATTGGATTGATGAGTTTGAATCTAGCTCCAACTCCTTGCTTGGATTTAGAACCATCAAACTGGAATGTCCAGCACGTGGAAAGTTCTTTAACTTTGGGTTTGGCTAAGATTTTACCCTTTTCTGGTGGGATAGTTACCTTTGTGATCTTAGGGGAATCCTTTTGCCTAGCATTTTGAATAGAGGGTGATTCAACTGACACCTCTTTTGGAGTTTCCACCCGTGGGCAGTGGATCTTTTAACATGTTCCATAGTGGTTTGACATAAGCAATAGTCAAACTCAGAGTGGGGAACATTATGGACCCTGCACCAATTTGGCAATAAGAGATGGTGAAAATCCATTCGGGTGCCTAAGCTGAGTTGGTCCTGGGCACATTTTTCCATAAAGTCTTGGACACCCTTGAGTAGCCCCTAGTTGTCGTGTTCATCAGGCATGTTATCCAGCTCCACCAACATTTCTATACTCAGTGGAATTTGGGTAAAACCAGCCACAGGACTACATAATACTAGGACTTCGACAGCACGTTCCCTTTGAGGTTTGACTTCATTTTGATAAGCAAAAGGATGGTAACTCCCCAGGTCACTCTCGGTGAATAGCACTTCGTTGAAATTATTGTATTCTGTGATCATATACTTCATACGAGGTTCGCGGTCGACACGGATTTG
Source organism: Sequoia sempervirens (assembly GCA_007258455.2). Lineage (NCBI taxonomy): Eukaryota > Viridiplantae > Streptophyta > Pinopsida > Cupressales > Cupressaceae > Sequoia > Sequoia sempervirens. Next base: position 111,788,968 of record VDFB02000008.1, on the reverse strand, counting down.
ATTTGGCAGTCCCTTCCATGGCAGCCACATGTGTGAAAGGTCGGTGGCACTATATCCATTCAGAGCTTTGGTGAACTCTCTCCCCAAGATGATTTTGTATGCGTCTTGAATATCCGCCACCTGAATATCAATGACTTGTTGTATCCTTGGATCTATAGTAATCTGCATCGGGATCCGATTTATTTCCCCCACAATATTGATCTCTATTTTGTCTAGCTGAGTCACCTTCCTTCTTGAGGGTGTTGGGGTGATTCCAAGGGCCTTACATACTGCCAGGGGCATAACATTGGCAGACCCTCTTGAGTCGAGCAGACAGTAATGTAAGTTCTTCCCGAATATTCTAATGGTGGTAAGGAAAGGAGGAGTTTCTAGTCTTCCTTAAAGATGCCCGTAGGCATATCTATGTGAGCTACCTAACCTTTGCTCCTATCACTGCCTGTATCTTTGGTCTGCCTAAACGGCTAGTCTTTGGAAGTCTATCTATTACTTTTTTTCTAGTTCCTTTCTAATTGGTTTACTTGCAGACTGATTTACGGGAACATCCTTCCTTTTCCCCGTATTATCTTGTATCTCCGGTTCCTTCCTAGGTTTTTTGAAGGTAACCCTCTTAGCTGATGTTTTCTGGAATTACACTAGAAGACGGAGTCCCATTAAGAACCCTAAAGAATGCATGCCTTACAACAGGAACTTTGAGTAGTTCAAAGGTGGACAAACTAATTTTTACTTTCTTGAATTATTCTGCTACATATTCACCCATTTGCTCAATTTTTGAACTAAAATCTTGGCCTATGGTAGAACTAGGAGGTTGGACCTTCGTCTGATTAGACAGATTTTGGGATTGGCCCTAAGGCTAATTTTATGACTGGTTTTGAGATCCATTCTTATTGAGGTATTGGGTAGGTATATGGGGAAGCCTAGGGTTGTTGCTGGCATCAGGATCAGGCGGGGTGGCAAAATTGTTGGGTGGGGTAGAAGTTGTAAAGGGTCCACCCGCCTGTCTATTCCTAAGGAAGGAGGGAGTCGACCTTTGATGGAACATGTGGACCTCATCTACAAATGGCTCCTCTTCATCCATTGGACTATTATCTACTAAATCGAAAAGTTGAGCCAAAGTTTTTTTGTTACTTACCTCTTGTACTTCTTCACCTTCAACAGGAGCGGGCTCAACTTTGGGCTCGTTGGGGTCACCCCGCGGAAATGGTGCTTGATTGACCATGCGACATGATGAATCATATAACGCAGCCGGGACAATGTCCCTACAGCTGGCATTATCGAGTGCATTCTGTACCTCCACTTGGAATATTTCAGTAGCTGTCTAGAACTCGAGGAAATCCAACTCGGAATGTCTGTTGGTTTTGTGAATCCGACACCATCCGGACAAAGCTGCCTCGGTAAGGTATACTCTACTCAGGGTCATCTTTTTGTTGTTTGTCGATTGGTTGAAAGGCATAGGAACACCTCCATTATTGGGCCTAGTGTTCCATGTACGATTTTTCCTCTAAGAAAATCTCCTCTCTAAATTTTTATTGGCATTTTTCCCTCTATCATAGTTCTGCTTGAAGGAAGTGCTTACTTCTTGATTATCCCTATTGAGATTGGCCTATGTTCTGATTATTAGTAGCCCCAGGATTTTCATGCTCAAGAAAAAAAGGAAACACCGCTCAATGGAGAAATGCGGCTACTATTCTGATGAAAGAAGAACTAAAGTTGATTCTAGAAGTTGGAAGACCGTCTTACCCACCTCCTTCCGTGGAATAGATAATATTGGCTTATAGGGTTTATACAAGGAGGAGAGGTGTTGTCGCAAATCCTAGATCCAAGAAGAACCTGTGATCCAACTAGAAGCAATGGGTGATAACAATAATAACGGTGATAATCATGCTAATAATAATCACAGACGTCCACCCCCATTACCTTAGGGTAACAACATTGGACCTTTGTCTTTGCAAGGAAATCATGAGTTACCTAAAGAGTCAAGGAAGCACTTTCCTTGGTTTCACAGTGATGGGACTCAACACCTAGATGAACATGTTTTTTGTGTTCACAACGGCTAGCATTGTCTTGCATGTAGCACATGAAGACATTGTTGTGTGTCTCTTCATAGAGAATCTTGTGGGAAATTTTGTTGATTATTTCCATCCTCTAGAACCAGGCAATATTACAAGCTAGAAAACTATGAGCGATAAATTTTTGGCAAGGTTCAAGCCCGCTAAAGATAGTCATCGGTTGTTTGCCTAACTTTAAAATTCAAAAATGGAGCTCAATGAACCTATGAGAGAACTTGTGGAAAGGTTTAACTGCTTGGTCATATGTCTTTCTCATACACTCAATCCATCACCAAATCCTATTAAGTGGCCTTTATAAATGCTCTTCCATTCAAATATCCTTTTTCTGGCTAATTAAATAGAATTAACAATTGCACAAAAAATGCCATTGAGATTGAGGATAACATGATCACTTCCTCGGTACATGTTATGATTCATCTTCTCAAATGCAATGAGTGCTAAGTGGACCATTCGGGATATCATGAGAGAGATGGGTTCTTGCTGAACCACCACCACGAAACATGGGTCAATGAGTTTGAATCGAACTACCTGCTGAATCCCTATAGCAGCCATCATAATTTTGGACACGCCATGGAAAAATACCTCCTACTCTATCAAGATAGATTCTATCAGCCTCCGGGTTCAAGGTTCTGTGATCCACTACTACAAAAGGTAACCAATGAGGTGACAATCCTCAAAAGATATATGCCTACTCAGTGGCAGCCTACACTGCCCACACCACCACCCCCACCTCAATATCAACAACAATATCAACCTCAACAACTATACTAGCTAAAGAGAAATAATTGTCAACCTTTCAATAATTTCAGGATGTGGTTTCCAACACCTCCACCAAGAAAAACAATTGAGGCTGAGAAATCTACGGTATTTTTTTCTTTCCATGAGACCAACGAACATATCGGTTCCACGTGTCCTAAAAATTTAAGAATGAATCATCATGTAAGGATAAGCACTGCTACACCCAGCCTAAGTTCAAATGTTATCTACCGCATCTTAATAAACTTCAATGCAAACTCGCCACAGATACTTTGATAGTGAACCCTTTAATAGAGATGAAGAAGATTTCTTTCAATACTCTCTTGCAATTAATCATGATAATATTTCAACACCTGTGTTTCCACGTGCTCAACATTTTAAAGCACAGAAAGAAGAAGAAGAGAAACTAAGATCAAAGGAAAAGGGTAAAGAACTGGCTTCCACTTCAAATCCTAAGCCTTCACATAAGAATGCTAAAGTGGTTGCTCAAGACCCATCTTTAGCAAATTTTGGCATTGTTGCTTCCATGATGAAGAAAAAGGTGTGCATATTTCTCAACTAGAGTATCTTTAAGACCATTCAAAACAGCTGGATCAAATTCTCAAGTTTGTTAAAAAGGAAGATGTCATTCAATCAACATTGCTTGAATCGTCTATGCCAATAGAAGAAAATCCTAAACCCTTCTATATATCTTTGTATATAAGAGGATTCAAATTGAGCAATTGCATCATAGATTCGGGAGTCTCAGACAACATCATGCCTCTACAAGTAATATATGCATTGGGATTTTTGCGCACTAAGACATAGGACAAGTTTTACTTGCTTGAATCTAAGTCGGTATTGTTGGTTGGTCAATTGAAGGACACTCAAGTAAGGTTGGAAGCTTGTCCTAAGAAAATGATAATGATGACCATCCTAGTACCTGACATTCCAACTAGCTACGAGATGTTGCTAAGTAGAAGCTTCTACAAAGATCTTGGAGGAGAAATTCAATTGGATTGGTCATTCACAATAATTCCACTGAAGAAAGGAAATTTCAAGTTGGAGCCAGAGGCCAAATCTCGATTTACAATGGTGAAATCCCAGGATCCTCAGGCACGAGTGCTATATCAAGAAACAAGTCCTAGTACTTATGTTGTCAAAAATCATTGATTAAAGGCAGGATGTTGTGTGTTCTACAGATAAGTCAAGAGAAGATCCAAAGATGTGGACCATGCAATTTGATGGCATTTGTTCAACAGCAGGTTTAGGAGCGGGAGTTGTGATAATCTCTCCCGAAGGTCATTTGTATCATTTTGCATACCACTTGAAATTTGAATGCACAAATAATGTAGTGGAATACGAGGTGCTTTTATTAGGTCTCAAGACTGTGAGAGATATGGGAATCAAACTACTTAGAGTTAAAGGTGATGCAGAGTTGATTGTAAAATAGATCAGCGATCAATTTCAAGCAAGAAAAGATCACCTTCAATATTATAGACAAAGGGTTTGGAATGCAATCGACTAGTTCGAAGCATTTGACATCAAATTCATTCTCAGTGTAGACAATCACAAAAGAGATTCCCTTATGGTATCAGTTGCTCTTTTCATGCCACATTTTGATTTTTGTCAAAATGCATTTCCTATTGAGCTCATATATAGGCTAGATATCCCTGACAACTGTGACAACTAGAAAGTCTTCAATGACGATGATCATATTGAAGAGTTTCTTGGCATGGAAGATAATTTTAAAGGACTATTCTTTGAAGGAAATTCATCTCCTTTTAGAGAATCAATAACAAAAGATTTTGAAGCAATAGATTCAAGTATTATCCAGTTGAAAGGCAATCAGATCCCCAAGGGTCTAGTGTCCTTGGAGAATAAATTTGGCAAGCATGAAAAATACGTCTAAGATTAGAGGAACTCTGGTGATAAGACCTCTAATGAACATTATCAAGTAAACATTGGTACTGAAGATGAGCCTCAGCTTGTTAATTTGGGAAAGTGTTGTACTACAGAGGAAAGTGAAAGGCTCATCTCTTTGTTCAAGCAATATTGAGATGTTTTTTATTGGTCATATGAAGATTTGAAGGTCTTCACACCTAGAGAATTGTCTCATAGAATTCCCCTGAAACTTGATGCTAAGCCCTTTAGACAGAAGCAACAACACTATAGTCTGCAAATTCAAGATACAATCTATGTGGAAATTCAAAAGATGGTGGATACTAAAATCGTTTTTCCAATTCATCATTCCACTTGGGTGTTGAACATAGTTCCTATGCATAAGAAGAATGTAGAAATTTGAATTTGTGTTAATTTCAAGAACTTAAACCAATCATCCCTCAAGGATAACTATCCCTTGCCAATCATGGAACATACCTTGTAGATATTACTGAATTGTAAATGCTATCATTACTTGACATTTTTTTTGGATACAATCAGATTGCAATGGCAGAAGGAGATCAATTGAAGACTACATTCACTACCCCATGGGGTATGTTTTCTTATGAAAGGATGCCCTTTGGCCTTATCAATGTCGATGCTACATTTCAGAGAGGCATGGATTTGGCGTTTGGGGATTTAAAAAATAAATTAATTATCCTCTACCTTGACGACCTTATCGCTTTTTTAAAGAAGTGAGGAGATCATTTTTCACACTTAGTGAAAGTGTTTGAAAGATGCAAGTATCATAAGATTTTTTAAATCCTAAGAAGTCCATCTTTGTGATGATGGAGGGTAAGTTTCTTGGCCACATTGTCTCCAAGGAAGGAACTTGGATCGAACCTAGTCAGGTTGATTTCATTAGAAACATGTCTCTTCCCACAAGCAAAACTGGGGTACACTCCTTTGGTAAAGTGAATTTCATACAGAGGTTTGTGTCATACTTCTCAAAGCTAACAAAAGATATATCCACTATGATGAAGAAAACATCCCCATTCAAGTGGACAAACGAATGCAAGAAGGCGTTCATCAAAATAAAAGAAGTCATCAGCCAAGCACCAATGTTGGTCTGTCTTGAATTTGATAAGGAGTTTATCCTTTATTGTTACAAATCAGAACACACTATGTCTGCCACACTGACACAGAAATTAAATGAAGAAACTGAGTCTCCAATTGCTTTCATGAGCAACAATTTCAAGGACAGTGATTCTCGATATTCTCAGATTAAGAAGAACACATATGCAATTGTTAGAGCTGTGAAGAATTTTAGATTTTACATCTTGAACTCCCACACAATAGTATATGTCACCAATCCAATGGTTAAAAGTGTGTTAACTCAACAGGACATGGGCACAAAGGGAGGTAACTGGATCGCAAAGTTTCAAGAGTATGATTTGGAGATCAAGCCGACCAAACTCATTCGCGAGAGAGGTCTTTGTCAGTTGATAGTAGAAGATGTTGATCAAAAGCACCAATTGGCCAATGGTTAACTTGAACTTGAAATTAAAGAGGATCTTCCCATGGTCCTACTTGTTGATTTTGTGTATGAATGGTATGTTTACATATGGTACTTTTTAACTTATAGTGAATGTCCAAATCACATGGACAAACAACAAAAGAGAACATTGAAGTTGAAAGCGCAGAATTATGTACTTATGAATAATGTTTTATACAAGTGAGGGCTTGATGGAACATTTTTGTTGTGCATCAACAAGGACCAACAACGGTGTTTGTTGGAAGCATTTCACAGTGAGGCATGCAGTGGCCACTTTTCATCAAAGGTTATAGCATTCAAAATCCTATGAGCATAGTTTTTTTGGCTAACTATGTTTCACGATGCATATGATTGGGTGCACAAATATCAAATGTGTCAGTAGTTTGTTGGAAAACTTAAGTTGGCAGCCATTCCACTCAGGCCAGTTATCATTGATGCTTCATTTCAGTAATGGGGTTTAGATTTTGTAGATCCTATCAACCCACATTCTAGTAAGGGACATGTTTATGTCCTTATAGCTACATATTATTTCATGAAGTGAGTTGAAGCTATTCCAACCAAGCAGGCTACCTCAAAAGTTGTGTGATTTTTTGAAGGAGAATATAATTTTGTGCTCCAAGGTACCATAGAAAATTGTGACAAACAATGCAACAAATTTCTCATACGAGGAGCTACTAGAATTTTGTTTTGATTAAGACATCACTTTGTCACACTCATCAAATTATTACCCTCAAGGTAATGGACAAGCTGAGTCATCAAACAAGAACATTGTCACAATCATATGCAAGTTAGTTGATTCCAATCTTGGCACAAAAAACTCTATGACGCTCTATGGGATGATATAATTACTCCCAAGAGATCCATTGGTACTTCACCCTTTATTATCATGTATGGTACAAAGGCTATTATACCTATTACATTGGAGTTGTTTGCTTTGTAGTCCACATCCGTAGTGGCAGATGGTGAGTTCAAAGATTCAATTGAGAAGTGTCTCCTGTACTTGATAAAGCTTTAGAAAAAAGGGTGGAAGTTGTTGATAGAATCACTTAGGATTAGGAGTGAGCGAAGAAATTTTTTGATAAGAAGGATCATCAGTGAGACTTCAAGATCAAATATGAAGTCCTATTATGGGACAAGAGACATGAGCCCAAGGGAATGCATGGAAATTTTGATTCCTTGTGGTTGGGGCCGTTCAAGATCCACGAGTTCACAGGGGAGAATTCCTACATTCTCTCACACTTGGATTGAAGGCTCTTCTCATTGCCATATAATAGACAATATCTAAAGCACTTTGTTCCTTCGAGGATGGAGTGATTTTTCTGTGTTCATATTGTGTTTCACCTTTTCGTAATGTTTGCATTATGTCATGATGTGTTTCCCCATTTCGTGAAGTTTTTTTGTCATGTTTTAGGTGATTAGGTAGTCTTTTTTTAGGTGATTTTAGGGAAAGTTCCAACTAATAGGTGATTAGGAAATGATCTTGACTCTAATGCCCAACTAATAAGACACTGATCTATGGTTAAAGATCTAGAGATTCTTGATTCTCATGTGTTGTAAGTATCTAACATGGTCCCCAAACAGAGCCAATTGTAATACCCAAAATTTAAATTTTCTGCTTCATTAAGGCATTTTGTAAAAGTGGTTAAAATCTTTAGGCGGTGGCAGTTTGAGAAAAGTGAAGTGAGGCTGGTAGGTCGATAAGCAGAGGAAATTGACCCCAGCAGATGATGCTTTGGGGCTGCTAGGAATACCTACTATTGTGGAGGAGCCGAGGATAGTTATCTTATGGGCTGAGGCGTCAATAGGAAGGAGGAGGTGCACAATTTAGTAGGCGCCTAGATGTGTTACCATGAGCAGCTTAAGGCACTTGATTTCGTGAGGGAGAGTACGTTGTGACGCGATTAAGCCACGAATGCATTGGGTGAGTTACTAGCCCGAGAGAAGCTGATGGGCGATAATACGCCCCAAATTACACTGGCGATGATGACCCCTTTATAGGCTACCACCAATGGTGAGCCGATTGGTTGCATCCCTTTCACCAAAGCCGATGTGAGGTTGTCCAATGCCGCATAGTAGACTGGGAGAGCCGCGACGTCATTATGAAGGTACGGGTCCTGAAGTCTTGTGTAGGCCCAATGAAAGTGGTCGTTGAAGGAGCCAATAGGTTCATTAACTTCCCTTCTGATGGACATAAACTGTTGGCAAAGTTGCATAGAGCTGATGGAAATCTTGTACTTCTGCAAGAATCCATTCTTCATTAGAGTCCATGAGGTAATGGATACCCTCAATAGATTGATGTACTAGTGAAAGGCTTCTTCCCCCAACAAATGCGAGAAAGGACGGCATGCAACATCTTCGTGGTCGACCTGCATTTTGGTAAGTACTGTCTCAAATATTTTGATATGCTCCTCGGCTGTTCTCTATGGGTCACGAGGATAGAACTTCGAACAAAAGTCTTTCTGATTCTTGGGCATATCATGGTAAACAGAAAAATGTATCGGTGAAGGGTTATGTGCTAACCAAGCCATGGCGGGAGGTGAAGGTGGTACTTGCTATTGGAAAATAGTAGGTTGGGGTTGTGCCCATAATAAAGCAGCAGTCCAAGACTGCACTTGAGCTGTGACTGATTGGACTATGCCTTGAGCTGGAAGGGTGAGGACAGGAGCAATCCCCTGGCTGCCGAAGATAAGAGGTACAAATTCCATTCCGGATGGTTGGGTGGAAGATGAAGGCTAGCTGAATGATGGTGAGGGTGAAATGGAGGTCGGTGGAATGGAGGAGGAAGAGGGAACGCTACTTCCCTTAACTCGTTTCACCCTTGTAGCAAGCTGCAATTCTTCAAATTCTCCCTTGTTTGGTGTTGAGCATAGAACCCTTTGAAATCTTTCTGGGGAGAATGATCTGATTCGATCCAGCTTCACTTTGAACCCCCAGCTTTTTAGTGAATCACTTCCAATCACTTAAGCCCTCCTTCTAGTGCCAGTTCTATTGATGGTGTTTTTATGCACTTTTCAACACAGGCAGTGCGTAGGTGCACTACCTCTCTTGAAAGACAATCTTCCACAATCAGATTGCAGAACACTATCCCAAGGTCTCTAATTTCAGGTCTTGATAGTGCTTGGAATATCTCAGTTGTTTGATGTGATTTGCTAGAATCACAAGGTGGACTTACACAGGAAATACAAAGCATGAATACAAAGCATGAAGTTGGATCTTGAAATGGAATTCCTAGGATGGAAGAGTTGTTATGCACTAGCTATAGGTTCAAACAACAATCTTGGACTCCATTTTATTATTAGATTTGGCTTTACAATGTGCAATGAACCCTAGCATAGGTCAATCATAAAAAAAGGAAAAAGGGGCAAGGAAGAGGAGTTCTTAAACTTGCAACTAATGGTGAACAGTGACAATGGAGTTCCTGCAATGGACAACTTCTTAAAACAATATCCCACTTAACCAGAAATTTCATAGTATCATGGAACTTGTGCTATCTTCTAAGGTTTGCAAATGTTTTGTCTTTCATTCACCATATGCATGCATGAACAAAGATAAAATTTTTGAAGCAGCTTTGAATTCAAGTCCAGACTAACTTTACATAGCTATCTACCATTAGCAAATAGCAAAAAAGTATGGAAAAAGAAGTCATCAACATAGTAGGAATTTTCATAATCACAGAACAGCATTCCTAAAATCTATCCAAAGCAAGAAAATAGCTAACTAGAACAGCAGTAAAACCTAAATTAAACATCTAACATTGGAGACTAAATCAAGTGACATGAGGGAAACTAAGAAAATACACCAAGTCAATGTCTTTTCCTTATAAATTTCAGTAGCATGCTTTTACAACAACTCAACTCTCTTTGCAAATGAGAGGAGAGCCCTATTTATAGTTTTCCAAAAGTCAAGTGAATGGCCAAGATTAATTCTCTTTGTGTAGCCAAGATTCATTACAAAATAGTGTTTCACCTACCCCTCAATACATTACAATTTAAACTTACATTTTGTCTTTTCCCTATCTTGTCCTCTAGTGACGACACTGTAGCACTTTTGTCTTTTAGTCAATTGTTGTTTTACTGTAGCTACCTTTTAGGGAATTCTTCATCTTTGTTGGGGCTGTCCTCCTATCTCCTAGAAGCTGTATGTTCAATGAACTTGAGGATGACGACTTGGAGCTTATCTACTTCAATGATTTCATATCGCAGCACCTGGTAGCTCCATTATTTGGCATTTTCTTCTAGCCTCTTCCAATCTTCATCATACTTTTCCCCTTGGTCCCTGAATAGCTCAGATTGATCAAAGGCACGAGCGGCAAAGCTCATGAATTCTACCATGATTTCATTTGACATTTTGTCCTCCATCTTTTTATGAAAGTAGGGCTTTATCTTCTCTGGATCCATTTGCATTGTAGGCACGTCGTACTACGTCATTAGCTTGAGATAATGAGCACACTTTGCCCTGATTTCCTTGATCCATTCAATGTTTGGATCCACTTTGCTTATTATCTATTCTAGCCTTTCCTTCTGGTTGTCAAAGTCTCACCACCACACATCCATCAACCAGTGATCATCTTTCTTAAATGCAAGCTCATTTTCCCACATGGCTTCTGGCAACTGAAGGATAGCCTCAATCCTTGGAAAGGTGGAGTTGTAGGTTGTAGGGAAGTCGGTGCAGAGCTTCCGTGTGCCTTCCAGAGATTGTAGGAGGTCCAAGAACTTGTTGGCTGTTAGCACAACCCAACTAATTCCCATGTTTCTGACATCCAAGACCTGTCAGAACCAATTTTTTGTAGTCTTTTCCAAGTTCTTCCTCCTTTCCATCTTGTCAATTTGTTCTTTGGATAGTAGTTGGGGTGTGGCTGTGGATGTAGTGGGCAGATCCTCCACCAAAGACCATTGTTGTATATATTCTGTCAATGCTGCCACCTGTGCCTTAAGCTCATCCTTGGAGGTCTTATCCTACTTTATCATGTGCACCACCATGGCTACTGACTCCTCAAGGTGCTCTACCTTCTATTCTCTAGTGGCGGTCCCTAGGCCCATGGTGGAGACATTGTAAGTTACCCCTTCTTGGCCTACCACAGGTGTGGCTATCTGCATGATCCGAGATCCAGAGGCATCCATTGTTATTTTGGATCTAATCCTCGGTTCCTTCTTCTTCTTTGTTGTAATATGAGCTCGAGCGAGGATAGCCTCTATTTTTGCTCGTGGGTCCTTCAGCACAGGAGGTCTTCTCTCAAGTTGCTCCTCCAACCATTCAGGCAAGGTGGACTTTCCCTTTGGTGATCCACGATCACCTTCACCTCCTTTTGGGGCTTCATCCCCCTCTTCTTTGTCAGAGTTTTGGGTGAATACAAGGTGCTTGATTGGAGGTCGAGTGGATAGTTGCTACGTGGGGCTCTCTTTTCTTGTTGTCTCCTCTTCTTTCTTTTCCTCAGTATCCTTGACTTCGTGGCTTTGGACAACTTGGGATCTACCCTCAGGCAATTCTTTTCTTGGGCTTTCCTTTGGTGGCTACACTTCTTCCTCGCAAGGTGACTTTTCTATTTCTGCTTCGGTGTCCTTTAACTGTCGGGCCAGCTTTTCTTCGAGGTCATCATCAAAAGTTCATATGATGGCCCTACCACTATCATCTGCCTCGTCTCCACCCTTGGAAGATCTCGTTTCCTCTTCCTCATAAGCCACCCTATCAATGATTCGGTGTTCGTACTCAGGGTGCTCATGGTATTCATCAGCTTCTTCTTCAAAGGGCTTCGAGGTTTCTTTCTCTCGTTCCTCCCATTCCTTGGAGATTAACATGGTTGCCTCCATAGCTGGTGGCCCTGTCAGTGGTTGTGAAGGCTATGTAGTAGCGAGAGCTTGTGCAAGGGCTGCTTGGAGAGTGGGATCCATTAGGATTTGAGAGAGCTCAGGGAGAAGATTTTGCATTTATTTTGAGAGGGCCTCAGATATGGCAGAAGTGGGAATAGGTGCCGCTATCGCAGCCAGAGGGAGCGATGTGGTTGGTGACATAGCAGCAGAGGAAGGGGGAGTGGTCATGGAAAAACTAGAGTCAACAACTATTACTGACTCATTCGGAGGGGAAGGGGCGAGATGAACAGAGATATCCACTGCCGGCAGGGAGGTGGCAATCGTGGCCAAAGAAGTAGATGGCGCAACAGTGGGGGCAGGGAGAGCTAGGAGAGACTTCAATTGATCTATATCCCTCACTTCCTCCTCTTGGGTTGAGGGTTGCTCCGTGGCGCTCTCCATTTGTTTGAGTCTTTTGGAAGGCAAGCCTCCCGTTTCTTTCCTGGCATAGACCTTGGGGTTTGGAGATTGCTTAGTTTATGTTTCCTTCCTCTTCTTGGATCTAGTGATCGGAGGTGACTTGGAGGTTCCGCCAGTTGACGTGGTGGAAGCAACATCCTCTATGGCACTTGGCTCACTTTTGAGCCCTTCATAAGTTAAGATCATTTTTTGTTGCTTCAGTTGGGCCACTTGCCCGTCAACCCACTCCTTAGTACGAGCTAAGATTGGTTGGGTTATAGTATCAAGGTCATCGATCTCTTGCTCATCCCAGTCTATTGTTGGTATCGATAAATTCACCACCGTAGGGTACTTGGTATCCATTATGGTGCTTTCATCCTCTTCGACTTGGTTGGGGATGGGGAATGGATGCACCTTCCTTACAAACTGCATAGTCATTCGCATGTAGTGCCTTGCACGCACCTCTTTATCATCTTGGCAGTCTGCCCACAAGTCTTCAATATGGTGAAGGTGGGCATACCCTCATCCCAGTGCCTTCCTTACATACCCGTAGGAGTCTACTCGTGGGTAGGAAGTGTGCAGGTGAAAGTGGTAGTCCTTTAGCTCCTTTTCTGAGTTAATAGCACACTGGCAAGTCAGCAGCTTATACATGCCCTATCCGAGATTCATGGGATTGTTGGAGTTATGGACAGACACTGAGAGGGGGGGGTAAATCAGTGTCTACACTTTTTAAAACTTCAACCAAGATTTTACAATCTGATTTCCTTTTCTTTCAACAATAGTGTAGACTAATCTCATTTGAAAGCACAAAGATATGACAACATAAACTCAGTCTATTAGACAACTTATGAAAACATGATTTGAGTGAGATATCTTGCATTTCCCAAAACATAGCTCAGATTAGATCTCAATATTATTCTGATTAATGCATTCATGAGTTGAATGTAATCATTTATAAATAGAATTGAGAACAACACTAAACCCAACTATGAACTGAAACAACAATCAATACAAAAAAGACGTGAGCGCATAGAAGAACAAAGAGACAAAGAACTTGCTGAGTGGAAAACCCTCCTGGGGTATAAAAACCACTCCTAAACTTCCTTACTGGCTTATCCTTCAAAAGCTACTTTTAACAATGCCTTATAGGCTAATTTTTGAGCACCAACTCAAGGATCACCAAACCCTCATTGAGAGACACCAATCTCAAGGAGCGCCAACCCCTCATTTAGAGACACCAATCTCAAGGAGCACCAACCCCTTACTCAGATTACAAAATTACAATCATAATATATCATAGGATCACTCTGTTTACAGTTAAGCTCATATTTCTCTGTTCTCATGTCTACAATATACCCAAAGGATTACAACTAGAGAATTACAATCACCAACCTTTTCTATTTTCAACATAGGTTTTTATATATACATTTCAAGTATGTCTGTTATCAAGAAATCTTCAAAAATGTTTTTGACCAGATTCTGAAACTCTCTTGCTATTATTAGAATATGAAGCTAATTCATAATGATCTGTAGATGAAAGCAAAAATAAGAGAAACATCTATCCATAGAGCTTTTAGTTTCTGCGTTGAATCAGGAGATTTCAAATTGTAACTGAAGGATTTTCATCTCAGTTATCACAACCCACAAACAAAAAATCATATCCTCTGAAATCTCAAAGAATACCTTGCTAGAGAATCAATACCAACCAAAGAAGTCTGTATGCAACTATATTTAGGAGATCACATGTCGGTCATAGAATTAGAGTTTGTGAAATGTTTGTAGAGTCATCCAAACAAGTATGCCGAAAGGAAATTATAACATTGATCATTCCTTTGTCCTTGTGTGTCGCCATGACTTTCTGACGTCGGGGAGAAACCATATCGAAGACCTTTTATGTTTCAGTCACTGAGACACAAGATTCAGAGAGATGTGATGTTGAATTCATAATGTTACGCCGAGAGCCAAACATTATTTATTTCCAATCGCTGAGACTTAGTGAAGTCAAGAAGACCTCTTGTAGATCATTCAGTTTCTTACCGAAAGACTACGAGATTAATCCTATCACTGTGACAAATTATTTTTCTTACCAATGAGACCCTTTTGATTTCCATTCATTATCACTGTAGGCTTCAACTTTTAGGGAGACATCTTGTAGATAGGTCTTTGTTTTACCAAAATACATTTGATACACATTGTCACCATGACAATCCATTACCTATGCTGAAGACCTTTGTTAATATCAAGTCACCAAGACAATACAAGGTCGGGGAGACACTATATAGACTATCCTCTATTTTGCCAAAACATTCTGAGCTCATTCTAGATCGCCAAGACATTAATGATCTCACACCGACTGAACCCTTTTTCCTTTTGTGCATCGCTATAACATTATGATATGGGGGAGACATCTTGAAGATAGGGCTTTGATTTACCAAAAGTCATTTGAGTCGCTGTGACTTTATAATTCTCTCGCCGATGCAACCTTCTCCCTTATGGGTGTCGCTATAGCATACTGTCATCTTGGAGACCTTTTTTAGAATATATTGTGTCATACCGAAAGCCCTTCATTCACTCGGAGTCACTATGACAATACAAACCTTATGCCAACCAAGTCCCTTTCTATTTCATCGGCGAGACCCACAGGGTTCGTTATAACATTATACCAAAAGCCATTAGTTTCACCAAAAGACCACGACCATTTCTATTTGGTGAGACTTCCAGAATGTCCTGCCGAAGATAATTCTCCAACGGAGGTCGGTGTGACATTGAACATTCGCTATGACATCATACCGATAGATTAGCTTACGCCGAAGGATTCCCAAAGAGCGCCTGTCACTAAGGCATTTTGAATTCGGCAAGACGTTAGCCCGACCATCTGACTCACGCCGATGAACCGTTCCATGTGTACAAGTCAGGGAGACATGCAAAACATGGTGAGACACAACCCTGATAGCCACAACCTTTGCCGATACGATCATCCTTAGTTGCCAAAACCACGTGAATGTCTTGCCGATAGACATCCACTTGCACTAGTCAGGGAAACAATATGTCTTTGCTAAGACCTTATCCCGAGAACCCTGATTTTTGCCGATACGCATCCATTCACCATAGGTCAGTGTAACATTGCAATCTCGCTGTGACATAATACCGATAGTTTTACACTATGCCGATAAGACCTTTTTGCACACGGTCGGTGACACAATTGAAACTCGCCAAGACCTATTGTTGAAGATCATAACTTATGCTGATATGATTCTTTCATGTGCGGGTCGGTGTGACAAACCACTATCGCTGAGACCACATAGCGACGGACTAACTTATGCTGATAGTGAACACTTTCTGTCACTGAAACAACATGTGAGTCATGCTGAGTGATGCCTGGAGATGGATCCCAATTGCTGTGACATCAAATAAGTCTTGCCGAAATGAACTTTCTTGTGCCGGTCACCAAGACACAAAACACTTGATGAAACTTCATGCCGATAGGGATTTCTTATGCTGATGAACCACCTTATGAGTTAGTCGGTGAGACCTGACTCAATCGGTAAGACCTCCCAGTGATGAACAATCCTCATGCCGATAGACTTTTCTACTGTCGCCAAGACCACAAACAATGTCATGCCGAAAGCTGCGAGAATGTTAAATTCAATCACTATAACATTAGAAATGTCTTGCCGATAGGCAACTCAGACATTTCAAAGAGGATTGGGAAGACCCTGCCATTTTCACTTTGATATGAGTATGCGAGAGAGAGAAACAACCAAATCCTGTGATATGCAAGGAGAACCAACTGAAAGAGATTTTTACATCAAGGAAAAACTATATGAACACAACTGAGATCTAACAAACTCCCCCTTTGTCCTTCATGGCAAAACACAAATGTCTCTCCCCCTTTTTGCCTCAATGACAAAGGATAGAGGAGAAGAATGTGCAATGCCAGAAAAACACAACTAAGAAGCCAACCAAATACCATAAGAACCGGCTACAAATAGAGCAAGGGTGCAGTAGACATATTGTATAACTTCAAATCACCAATGCAAGATAGAGCAAAATTCTGTAACAGCACAACTTCACTCACTTCAAATGCACAAAACTTATCAGAGAAATCAGTAGTAACAACTTGTGCAATAACTCCCACTTCAAACTCGGAAACTTAATAACATCATGTAGATAATCTATCTTCAAGGAAACACACCAAAGCTCTCTCCTTTTGTTTCTATCAAAACATGAATTCAAGCAGCTTTCATATAAGTATAACTTGCACTCACTTTCACACACAACTCTCAATTCCTTCATATCATCTTGCAAAAGACATTGTAAGTATCTTCATTCAGCACACAATCTTAACTCAGCTTCTGTATGTCTCCACATTCAGATTAACTACAATCTAGCATTACCAAAAATTGAGCACAAACAACCAACCTCTTCTCAGCACAAGTAACCTCAATCACAACTTACAACTCGTTCACCATATACCAGACTCAACATCACTACTCTTTTCTTTCCATATATTAGCATTAGATTTGCACAACCATCCTTTCTCTTAAGAAATCACTGTAGCTTCAACATGTTTGATCTTCCTTAAGGCACTCAAACATAAAAAGTTTAGTACTGCAAAAAATAAAAACTTCAAGACAGATCAGGTGCAAAGATTAATACATTATAACTCAGGTAACTCCACCAACACAACATCAACTTGAACAATAGAAACAATCCCTCAACCTATGTATAGTCTTTGCGGACTTCCTCTCATCATACCGTGCACAAAGAGAACACACATACTATTGTGTGATTATTATCAGACTCTTGCAACCTTCTTTTATAGACATAATAGGAACTCATCTATATATCTCCACACCACTCAAAGATGTCATAAGGACATACCAATATTTCCAAAACTCAAGCATCCAAAAAGTTCATTTAAGAACAAAGTGCACAGTCATTTCAAAAACTTCTGAAAACTATCAACCATTAGACCAAGCAAAAACATTTCTTAACATCTTATACCACCAAAAGCAAATGCAAGATGTCATACCTCATTCTGGACTCCATAGGGGTAAAATATATTACCATAATAGACTCCCCCTGAGACTTTGCTTCTTCTCAAGACCTAGAAGGTAACACTTGTGCAAGGAGTGCACAAGGAGTTTTCTCAGAAGCATCTTTATTGCTCTTCTTGACATTTTGATTTCTCTTTCTTCTCCACTCCAATGAAGATTTTTTCACTTGATTGTTTAAAGTACCTGTCTTTCTATTGAATCTGCATTGCTGTACTTTATGTCCAAAATTATTACATCTAAAAAAAATGACTTTGTGATTGATCTGAGAAATAGAGGACTTCCTACAGACTTTTCCAGCATTGTTCCCTACATTATTATCACTTGTATTTATTCTACAGTCTCTTCTCAAGTGACCAAAATTGTTACAGTTGTAACACACCACATCCTTATTTCTAGGGACATTAGAATGATTCTTATTTGACCATCTTATGCAATCAATTGTCTTATGACCATAGTCATTACAAACATAACAATATCCTTGGAAGGAATAATTATACCTGAAAGAATGATCATGCCAAGGATTTCAGGATCTGAAGACATTTTTCCTTTCTCTATGAATACCTTTAGATTGTCTTCTAGTGTCAATGTTATCCTTTGATGCAGCAATACTGTAACCAAGATCAACCTTCATTCTTGGTGTTTGCTTGGCTGTAAACTTCTTTCCATCTGAAGTAGTAAACACTGTTTCATGTTTAGATTTGTCTGCAGAGCTTTGTCCAACCTCATATCCAACTCCTGTAGGATCTTTAGAATTATTTTTCCTGCCCAACATCTCATTCAATATATTAGTACTATGATCAAATTTCTGAATTTTACCAGATTGAGCATTGATACTTTCAAGCTCTTTTCTTAAAGCAACTACTTCTTCAAGTTTTAGACAAACAATCTTTTTAATCTCCAAATCAAAACTCACAACATCTGCAATCCTCTTATATTCTTCAATTTCAATTTTCTGACTAATAATCATATCATCCTTAAGAGTTAGTTCTTTTAACAAGGTATCATTATCAGAACATTTCTGTAAAGAATCAATCTCATTTTCTAGATTATTACAGAACTCATCCTTGTCTTTCAACTTGAATTCTAGACTCTCTTTTTGCTGAAGTTGTCTTGTTAAAAACTTGTTTTCTTTTTTAAGTTGCTTAATAGTATCTAAGGCACACATGAGTTCACCTTCCAAATCAACCTCACTTTCTGGTTCATCATAATCCAGTTCAAAGTTAACTTCACCCAAAGATTGATCTACATTTACACAAGTTTCTTGATCATCTAAATATTCATTAATGATCTCCCTAGACTTATTTTCAAAATTATAAAGGTTTACACCTTCTTCACTCTCAAATAATTCACAACTTATTTTAGTATCAAAAGATATCTCCTCTTGTAACTAACTATTCTGATTCATTTCAGTCAACTTGTCCCAAACTTCCTTAGCACTGCTGTAATGAATGACTTTTGTAATGAGTTTATTTGGCAAGTTATTAAGAATAGCATTTATAGCTCTGGTATTGGATTCAAGTGCTTTCTTCTCCTCAAGAGTGGAAGGAGATGTTGCAGATGTAGTACAACCCTTTTCTACTGCTGCCCACACTTCAGATCCTAAGGAAAGTAAGTATGTTTCCATCCTATGTTTCCATATAATAAAGTTTGTTTCCTCAAACTGAGGAGTTCCAGATCTAGGATACTTTACCATTTCAGAGCAACTGTTTATGAACTCTTCCTTGTTATTCCTTATACTAGATTCAGGTTGAGCATGATGAATAGCATTTTGCTAAGAACATCTTTTTCCCTTATTCCTTCTGTTCTTTCCCATATTAACCAAACTACTCCAAGAAACCAGGAACAATCCTAGGTGGTTTAGACCTATCAGAGGCCCTATGCTCTGATACCAATTGTTGGAGTTATGGACAGACACTGAGAGGGGGGGGTGAATCAGTGTCTACACTTTTTAAAACTTCGACCAAGATTTTACAATCTGGTTTCCTTTTCTTTCAACAATAGTGTAGAGTAATCTCATTTGAAAGCACAAAGATATGACAACATAAACTCAGTCTATTAGACAACTTATGAAAACATGATTTGAGTGAGATATCTTGCATTTCCCAAAACATAGCTTAGATTAGATCTCAATATTATTTTGATTAATGCATTCATGAGTTGAATGTAATCATTCATAAATAGAATTGAGAACAACACTAAACCCAACTGTGAACTAAAACAACAATCAACATAGAAAAGTAGTGAGCACATAGAAGAACAAAGAGATAAAGAACTTACCGAGTGGAAAACCCTCCTGGGGTAGAAAAACCACTCCTAAACTGTCTTACTGGCTTATCCTTCAAAAACCACTTTTAACAATGCCTTATAGGCTAATTTATGAGTACCAACTCAAGGATCACCAAACCCTCATTTAGAGACACCAAACTCAAGGAGCACCAACCCCTCATTTAGAGACACCAATCTCAAGGAGCACCAACCCCTTACTCAAATTACAAAATTACAATCATAATATATCAGAGGATCACTCTGTTTACAGTTAAGCTCATATTTCTCTGTTCTCACGTCTATAATATACCCAAAGGATTACAACCAGAGAATTACAATCACTAACCTTTTCTATTTTCAACACAGGTTTTTATATATACATTTCAAGTATGTCTATTATCAAGAAATCATCAAAAATGTTTTTCACTAGATTCTGAAACTCTCTTGCTATTATTAGAATATGAAGCTGATTCATAATGATCTATAGATGAAAGCAAAAATCAGAGTAATGTCTATCCATAGAGCTTTTAGTTTCTGCACTGAATCAGGAGATTTCAAATTGTAACTAAAGGATTTTCATCTAAGTTATGATAGCCCACAAGCAGAAAATCATATCCTCTGAAATCTCAGAGAATACCTTGCCAGAGAATCGATACCAACCAAAGAAGTCTGTATGCAACCATATTTAGAAGATCACATGTCGGTCACAAAATCAGAGTTTGTTAAACATTCGCTGAGTCATCTAGACAAGTATGCAGAAAGGCAATTATAACATTGATCGTTCCTTTGTCCCTGTGTGTCACCATGACTTTCTGACATCGGGGAGAAACCATATCGAAGACCTTTTATGTTTCAGTTGCTGAGACACAAGAGTCAGAGAGATGTCATGTCGAATTCATAATGTTACGCCAAGAGCCTAAGGCTATTTTCTTTCCAATTGCTGAGACTTAGTGAAGTCGGGAAGACCTCTTGTAGATCATTCAGTGTCTTACCGAAAGACCACGAGATTAATCCTTTCGCCATGACAAATCATTTTTCTTACCGACGAGACCCTTTTGATTTCCATTCACTATCACTGTAGCCTTCAAATTTCGGGGAGACATCTTGTAGACAGGTCTTTGTTTTACCGAAATACATTCGATACACATTGTCGCCATGACAATCCATTACTTGTGCCAAAGACCTTTGTCAATATCAAGTCAGCAAGATAATACAAGGTCGGGGAGACACTATATAGACTATCCTCTATTTTGCCAAAACATTCCAAGCTCATTCTAGATCACCAAGACATTAATGATCTCACACCGACTGAACCCTTTTTCCTTTTGTGCATCACTATAACATTATGATATCGGGGAGACATCTTGAAGATAGGTCTTTGATTTACCGAAAGTCATTCTGAGTTGCTGTGACTTTATGATTCTCTCATTGATGCAACCTTCTCCCTTATGGGTGTCGCTATAGCATACTGTCATCGGGGAGACCTTTTGTAGAATATATTGTGTCATACCAAAAGCCCTTAATTCACTCGGAGTCGTTGTGACAATACAAACCTTATGCCGACTAAGTCCCTTTCTGTTTCATCAGCGAGACCCATAGGGTTCGTTATAACATTATACCGAAAGCCATTAGTTTCACCAAAAGACCATGACCATTTCTATTCATTGAGACTTCCAAAATTTCCTGCTGAAGACAACTCTCCAACAGAGGTCGGTGTGACATTGAACGTTTGCTATGACATCATACCGATAGATTAACTTACGCCGAAGGATTCCCAAAGAGCATCTCACGCCGAGACATTTTGAATTCAGCAAGATGTTAGTCCGACCATCTAACTCATGTCGATGAACCATTCCATGTGCACAAGTTAGGGAGACATGCAAAACTCAGTGAGACACCACCCCGATAGCCACAACCTTTGCCGATACGATCATCCTTAGTCACCGAAACCACGTGAATGTCTTGCCAATAGACATCCACTTGCACTAGTCGGGGAAACAATATGTCTTCGCTAAGACCTTATCCCGAGAACCCCAGCTTTTGTCGATACGCATCCATTCACCATCGGTCGGTGTAACATTTCAATCTCACTGTGACATAATACCGATAGTTTTACTCTATGCCGATAAGACCTTTTTACACACAGTTGGTGAGACAATTGAAACTCGCCAAGACCTCCTGCTGCAGATCATAACTTATGCCGATATGATTATTTCCTGTGTCGGTCGGTGTGGAAAACCACTATCGCTGAGACCACATAGCGACAGACTAACTTATGCCGATAGTGAACTTTCTGTCACCGAAACAGCATGTGAGTCATGCCGAATGATGCCTGGAGATGGATCCCAATCGCTGTGACATCAAATAAATCTTGCCAAAATGAACTTTCTTGTGCCGGTCACCAAGACACAAAACACTTGATGAAACTTCATGCCGATAGGGATTTCTTACGCCGATGAACCACCTTATGAGTTAGTCAGTGAGACCCGACTCAATCGGTAAGACCTCCCAGTGATGAACAATCCTCATGCCGATAGAATTTTCTATTGTCACCAAGACCACAAACAATGTCACACCAAAATTTTCTAGAATGTTAAATTCAATCGCCATAACATCAGAAATGTCTTGCCGATAGGCCTCTCAGACATTTCAAAGAGGATCAGGAAGACCCTGCCATTTTCACTCTGATATGAGTATGCGAGAGAGAGAAACAACCAAAGCCTGTGATATGAAAGGAGAACCAACTCAAAAAGATTTTGACATCAAGGACAAACTATATGAACACAACTGAGATCCAACAGGGATAAGAAATCCCTACTATGTGTTTGCTACTAAAGATTACCTGTATGTGTTGGAGTTGCTGGGAGAGCTCCAAAAGGATGATTCTATCATTAGGGTATCGAGGCAATCTGTTTGGCCTTTCAGAGAAGCCTTAGGTGTGGATGTAGGTGAACTTTGGGTACTGGATGAAGAGAAAGGCATATTGCTTCAAAAATTCCCTGGCACTGTGGGAGGCCCTCCTCTCGAAGTCTTCGACAATCATTCTGATGATGTGGTTGACAAAGGCGTTGTTTACTCTGCAATACTCCCTCTTGAAGTTCCTGTACTAGAGCTGAGGGTATCTGTCATAGACTTTGAGTTTTCGGCCCTGCTCCTGATCGAGTGCTACAAACAACCCATTGTATCGTCTCTGGTCCACCAAGGAGTAGACGAGGTAGGAGGTCATATATAATTAGGAGCTCTTCTTCACATTAATGAACTGCTCATGGAAGCAGTTGCTTATGATTCCTTCCCAATAGAATGAAGTTTTTGTGGTGACGTCCTCATTCCCATGGAGAATTTTCTCAATGAAGTACACCATCCACT
The DNA here is from genome assembly GCA_007258455.2 of Sequoia sempervirens. Taxonomy (NCBI): domain Eukaryota; kingdom Viridiplantae; phylum Streptophyta; class Pinopsida; order Cupressales; family Cupressaceae; genus Sequoia; species Sequoia sempervirens. The sequence goes on along the minus strand of VDFB02000008.1, from coordinate 111,765,795 downwards.
GTTGGAAGTAGGCTGCTGCTTCGAGACCCATCACCCTGCTTAGCATAGTGACTAAGTCATGATAATCCTCATGGAAATCACTGTGGTAGAGTTCGTGCGCAGCGCTGCCCCACTTTTCCTTAGGCCAGTGCTGATTTATTAGTCTTTTGCACCCTGTAGGGTTATCATCCCACGCTGCTTGGCATTCCTCAATGGTGGGGACTTCCATCTCTTGGAAAGTTGGGATGTGAAAGGTCTTCGTGATCCCTTCAGTTGACATGTCGGCGAGGATGTTTCCCTCTCTATCAATGATGGTTCTTGTATTGGATTGATAGGCCTCTCGACAAGCCATAACAAGCTCAGGGGCCACAAGGGATGGAGGGAATCCTATAGCCTTTGCGATTCTGCTCTGTCTTATTAGTCGTGCATTCTTCATCATTGGATTGATCCTAACCCTTTGTGTGAATTCATCAATGTCGACATGGCCTATGTTTGTGTCAGTAATTTCCTTCCAATCCATGGTAACTTTTGAGTGCAGAGGCTCGCCTTGAAACTGATATTTCATTTGGTCTTTATCTTCTTTCCCTCGGGGAGTTTTTCCTGTCTTCTTTCCTTTGTCCTTCTCAACGGTGGCCCCTGAAGGTCATGCACTAGATTCCATATATTATGCAAGCAAAGGCATAGTTAGCGTAGTCGATCGTAAAAGCATTCATGTTAGTTGAGATTCTAAAGATGACATCCATTTCAAATGACCTATTAAGCATGACATAAATTTCATCTCCCACTGTTATCCGATTTTTTTTTTGTAAGGGCACTTGAGACAATCCGGAACCAAAAGGCCATACTTCCCTAGTAGAAATGTTGTTTGGAAGGGAAAATCAGGTGGAGAGCTCCCAAAGATCCCCTTCGGTCAAATTTTAGTATGTTAAGATGTTCGAAATGAAGGGGACCAAAATTAAGCACATGGGTCGAAGTTGGATTTCAAATTTGGGCTCATTTGGATGGGTTTAGGAGAATCCAGAGGTCTCGGGCCCGAGAGCCATCTTGAGATGGCCATTTGGAACAGCAAATTGAGGATGAAATTCTGAAGACGGAACTCTATGGCCCGAGGTCCGATGGGTCAAAAGGCGGTCAACAACTTTATTATCGGGTTCAGGAGGTCCAGGGTCCGTGGTGCACTTTGGCATTTGGGACGGCAAACGTCGGGCGAAAGTCTAGAGATTCGGGCCTGGTAGGGGAGAATGTCTTCATTTCGTTTTAGTTTTAATCGGCGTGAGAATCCATCCCGGAGAAAGGTCCTAGCGACAATCATGTGATTCACTGACAAGGCACTTCGGCGTAAAATTTGTATCTTCGATGAGAAGTCTCATCAACATCTGTTTGTTATGCTGAAGATGATGGATCTCAACATACTGCAAAGGGAGTCCTCAGTGTAGGATAATTAGTCGGTGAGAGGTCTCGCCGACCAGACTAATTTTATGGTGACAGAGGAGCTTTCAGCGTAAGATTCAAAGTCGGGAAAGGGTCTTGGCAAAGACGAAAGTCTTGCTGACAATCAGGAGCAAGGCCGGACTTGGCAACTGAGTTCGACGTTTGGTTTTGTTTTAGTCTAGTGGCTGTCAAAAGGGTGGAGCCCAAAGCTCGGAGGGGCGGGTGAAGTTTTCCCTTCAGGACAACAGACAACCAAAGGACCCCGAATGACCCCACTCAATCAGTTGAGTTATGCATTTCAAGCTTGGGTCCATATTGGCATAGGTTTCAATTTGCTTCGGCGATGCTGAAGGTCCCTATCAGCATAGGCTACAGCTCTCAGGATAGCGTCATAGCGATAACCTTTTGTTTCCCTGACCTTCACTTTGATGGCTCATCGGTATAGCCAGGATGCTTTCGGCAAAGGGTTATGGCGACACTCATATGTTATACCGATAAGCTTTAAGGGGCTTTCTAGAATTGGCTTTCAGTATAGGGCTACATCTGTCGGCGTATGGTCTTAGCAACATGAACATGTCTTGCTGACTCCGTATTTGGTTCTCTTTCAGCGTGACTTCATTCTAGTTACATCGAACATGCTCTTTATAATGCTTTGTCGGCATAAGTTTGACTTTCTCCTAGCGAAATGCGATGCGAGAGTAACTTTCGTTATAACTTAGCAACTTCTACATAGCGTCTTGTCGATGGCTCATAGTTATATCGACATGCTTAAGGCATATGGGGCTCGGTCGGGGAGAGAGATAAAATGTCCCAGTGACAGTGAATTAAATAACCGCACATGGATATCTATTAGCCAAGCTAGGGGATTCTCCTGGTGAACAAACATAAGTTCGAGGTGCTTTGGTGAGACTTTGTAAGATCGGTATAAGTCTCGACGAGATGTCCGGGGTCTCACCGAACAAAGTGATGAAGTCTTCCCGTCGGCGTGACAACAAGGTTGTTATAGCGACACATGAAATAGTGGGTTCCCTCAGTGAGACGTAAGATCATAAAAGGGTCCCCCTGACATTCGAAAGCTATAGCAAAAGAGGATGTCGGTGAGACAATATTTAAGCAGGGGAACGTCCTGGCAATTGGTGCATGCTATGCCAATAGAGAGAGACTTCAGAGAAAGATTTGCTAGTCGGGGAGAGGTCTTGGCGACCTCGCCAAGTTTTGCCGACAAACAACGATGGCTTTTGGGGTAAGATTTGCTTTCTCTTGGTGAATGAAGGGCTGACCTGGGGTGGCTTTCGGCATAGGTAAAAATGTTATACATAAGGTTTCCCTGACTTCAAAATGTTTCACCAACAACATGATGAGGTTCCTATCGGCGAGAAAGCCAAATTGTCTTGGCGAAAAGAGAGCAAAACCAAAGTGCTCGGTGTAGGATTCCTAAGTCAACAAGAGGTCTCGCCAACTGGACTAAGTTTTGCTAACTCGCTGAAGAACAAGGGGATCAGGGTGTCAGCGAAAGGCTATGCCGAAAAGGCCAAGTTATGCCGACAGAGAGTGAGGGGTAGATTCCCAGGGACGGAGGTCCAGAGTCTCGGGCCCGAGAGACCCAAAGGACGTTTGACATTTCTGATTTCACATTAAGTCCCCAACGGCAAAGGGAGGATCTAGGCCCGAGAGCCATGAATGCCTCTGCGAAGAATGACAGTGCAGAGGTAAAGCTTTGAATTGGTCATGGGGATGCTACGTTAGTTTGTTGAGCTTTCAAGGACATGGGTTTTGTTCATGGTGTCGGATTCTATCGTTCACATGTCATTTTGATACTCATTACTCACTTTGAGCCCTAGAAATGATGAAAACAATGCTTGGGAAGGTGATCAGAAGACCAACCTTGGACGCTCGATGAGGAAGGTGCAGGGATCCACTTATGATCAACAGGTGAAGGTAATGAATGAAGATCAACCGGGAGCTTCAAAGATGGCGGAACCCCGGCAAGCTCTGATTATTCCTTTGCAACACTGTCAAGTGGAAATGATAGACTGGAATGGGTCTTTTATACCCCTAATCGCCATTAATGATCCAATTGAATGCAAGTATGGCGAGATAAAGGTTGGTGGATTTGAAAATCAGAGACAGAGGTGGAAGACCCGGGGTTTGGTGGCCGGGAGGGTGCAGGGAAATGGCCGCTAGAAGATTTGACTTGATAAACTCATGGGCAGCAAAGAGTCAGTTAGGGCTTGAAGGGCGGGATGACGTGAGAGGTTCGCCGTGAGTCGTGGAAAAACACTCCGGAAACCCCGGGAGCGGAAGTCCGGAGTCCCAGGCCCGAGAGGTTTGGATGGCCCTCAAGATTTTGCTTTTGAAGGAAACGGCTTACAAAAGTTTGGGCCCCGAGGGCCGGGAGGATGCAAGCCAAATGTCGCTGGGAAAGGCGGGAACGAAACAGAAACCCGACATGGGAAGCCCAGACAGTCGGGCCCAAAGGGAGCTGGGGCCGTAGGGAGGGTAGACCGCCAAAGAGACTCTGCAAGGCACCAAAACATGACAAAATTGAAAGGGGAAGGCACGGTCAAATCATGGTGGGACTTTGAAGTGGACTTGACCATCCGAGACACCAAAAGGATAGGCACGCAAAATGAGGCAATGATAAAATAACCTAACAAGGCAAAAGAAAAGAGGGTCCCTGTTCAAAACGGGGTGTGTTTGCTAAGGGCACAACAAAGAGGCTTTAAAAGAAAAAAGTATGCCCAAAACATAAAAAATTCAACCACATCCAACCCACTTTAATTCATATGAATTGAGCTAAGAAGGCTTGGGAAGAAAGGAATTTCTATAGCAACCAGTTTTTTCCATATAATTGTTGAACTTGAGAGTTTAGAAAGACCATCCAAACAATAGAGAGTCTCTTTAGCATTATTTTCCTCTTTTAAAAAAATGATAGAAGAGTAACTAGATAAATAACCATTAACAAGTTGAAATAAATAATTAAATGTAATAAAACAAAAAATTTAAACAACCTACAAGAAACTAAATAGGTAGTGGTACAAGGGGATGCATCCCCTACCCTTTTACCCATCATACTAGTACCAGGGACATCTCGAGGATAGGGGATGCCTTGGGGATGTTTTTCAAGTGTCCCTAAAACATTTTTTTTTAAACATCCCCGAATTGAGTAAAAATTTCAAGGACGCCTAGGGGATAGTCATTCGTCCAAGGGATAGTCAGGGGGTGCCCAACCATTCCTCAATAGTCTTAGGAATGTCCAGTTGTCCCCTATTTTCCGGTAGCATTTAAACATAAGAAAAATGGTTTTTTTTTTTTTTAATGTCTTTGTATGTGGACTCAACACCCTCCCAACCCTAATATGGCAACTTAAAACTTCATTTTAACTTGCCAAAAAAAAATTCAGCCAAGAAAAAAGTGAGAAGAGAAGGAGGAGGGTTTGAAGGAGCTATTGGAGAAAAAAAACCATCATTTAAAAGCAAAAAAGGAGAGCATTAAGGCAGAAACCACCAAGGGAACTAAAAGAGGTAAGGGTATGTGCAGGATCATGATGGACCAAAAAGTGGCAATATGATGGGTATGCATAGGGTATGTGGATGATGACTTTTTTTTACCCAAAATTGATGAAATGAAAAGGGTTTTTAAAGGAGATACTTAGCTTTCCACCAATATAAGTTGTGTTTTACTTTGAATTTAATAAATTATTATTATTCATTTTCTATTTGAATTACGACTAAAGTCCTGATTGATAGGTTGATTGATAAGCATCTATAGCTTTCAAACGATATCACATTTTTTGAATCTAAAACATGCATCACATTCTGTGCTTTGCATACTATAGGATTAAAACAAAATTGAATTTCATGAAGTTTTGACCAAGTTAAGGTCGTCAAACATAGAATTTTTTAGATTTTTTAAATTTTGTAATAAAAAATTCATAATTAATTATTTACTTAGAAAAAAATGATAAAAAAATATGCATCATATCAGGACATGAGTCCTCTAATTATATCTAAAATCTTATAAAAAATTATTATCATTTTATTTTTGTTATGGTGGTCAGACAGACACCTACTTCTTATTTTTTCCTTAAATTTAAGTACTATTGCATTGAAATTTCAAATTTTCACCAAATAGATTTTTTTTTAAAAAACACCTAGTAGTTTAGAAACTACATTCAATTTGCTACAAATTGTATTCTTACATATTTTTGAAATAATATAGATAACTAATTCAAATTTTTATGTCAAGTTTCCTAACTCTGATTTTTCTGAATTTTTCACCACTTAAGGGCTTGTTTTTTCCATGATGATCTTGCACATTCCCGTAAGTTATTCTTCCATTATTTTTCTTTTTGTCCATTTTTTTCTAAGTTTAGATGATGAAATGTATGATTTTTTTTATTGTTTTAGTTTTCAATTTACAGAAACTAAAATAAAATAAAATGAGCAATAGTAGTGAAGGTAGAGGGCATGGTGAGAGGAGAGAAGAAACCAATCAATTGAAAGGGGGAAGCCTAAAAAAAACCCACATGAAATCCCTTTAAAATATTTGAAATCATATGGAAAAGGCCCTTTTAATCCTAAAAAATCTCTTTTTCAATTACCATCATGTATAGAACAAGGCAAAGGGAAAAAAATGGGGGGTAGTAGATTGTGGCAATATCACATTTATAAAGATAAATTTTATGGGAGCTAAATAAGAGTCTATTCTCATCTATTGGGTTTTATATGCCATGGGGTCAAGGGTTATGAAAAAAAAATATTTTGAGAGGGTAGAGTGTTATAGATTGCACATGGAGGTTGAAGGAAAGTCTATGGAGCAGCCAATGCAAACTCAATCCTCACATTCAACTTCACTTATGCCCTCTATGCTTAGTATTCCTAGTGTTGGTAATGGTAGTAGTGGTGCGAGTGGTGTTCATATTTCTACAAGAGGGGAGATGAAGGCTAGTACTTCTAGTGAGTATCAAAATACACTTGCAAGTATGTTGAATGTGCAAGCATGAGATGTGGTGGAGTCCTTCATTGCCAAATTTTTCTATGCCCATGCCCTCCCATTCCATGTAGCACACTCTCCCTACTTCAAACAAATGTTTAAAGATGTGCCAGTTGTTGGTACCCCATTCACCCCTGGAGAAAATAAATTATGCACTACACTCTTTGACAAAGACTATTCTGAGGTGAGGGTATGTGCATGATCATGATGGGCCAAAATGTGGCGATATGATGGGTATGTGTAGGGTATGTGGCTGACTATTTTTTTTTTATCCAAAATTGATCAAATGAAAAGGGTTTTTAAAGGAGATTCTCAACTTTCCACCAATATAAATTATGCTTTACTTTGAATTTAATAAATAATTATTATTCATTTTCTATTTGAATTGTGACTAAAGTCTTAATTGATAGGCTGATTGAAAAAAATCTATAGCTTTCAAATGGTATGACATTTTTTGAATCTGAAACATGTGTCACATTCTATGCTTCACATACTATAGGATTAAAAAAATAAAAATTAATTTCATGAAGTTTTGACCAAATTAAGGTGGTTAGACATACGAGTTTTTACATTTTTTAAAAGTTGTAATAAAAAAATCATGATTAATTATTTATTTGGAAAAAAATTACAAAAATATATGCATCACATTGGGACATGTGTCCTCTCCTTATATCTAAAATTTTATAAAAAGTATTATCATTTTATTATGGTTAGGGTGGTTAGACATACACCTACTTATTTTTTCCCTGAAATTTAAGTACTACTGCATTGAAATTTCAAATTTTCACCAAATATACTTTTTTAAAAAATAAACCTAGTAGTTTAGAAACTACATTCAAGTTTCTATAGATTCTATTTTTACATATTTTTGAAATAATATAGATAGCTTATTCAAATTTTTACACCAAGTTTGCTAACTCTGATTTTTCTAAATTTTTCGCCACTTAAGGGCCTATTTTTTCCATGATGATCATGCACATACCTGTGAGTGCACGGTGATGGAGGACATGTGATAGTGTTGGATTAGGATAGGCTATTCTATTATCATGGATTGGTGGACCGATATTAGATATCAACCACTTATCAACATCATAGTCACATGTTTAGTTGGTTCATATTTCCTTAGAGCCATTGATTGTTCCGGGAAGAACAAGGATGCAAAATTTCAATTTGATATTTTGAAAGAGGCTATCGAGGAGATTGTGGTAACCAATATTGTGTAGGTGGCTATTGATTCAACACATGTGTGCAAATTAACAAGTTTGATGGTTGAGAGTGTTTACAAGCACATCTTTTGGACCCCTTGTGTTCATGTGTTGAACAACGCATTGAAATACATAGGGAAGATAGATTGGGTGTAGTAGGTGGTTGTAGAGGCTGGAGACATTCAAATGTTTATTTACAACCATCACACCTTATTTATCTCTTTAGAACATTTTCAAAGAAGAAATTTCTCAAGCTTGTAGAGATAAGGTATGACAACTACTTTATTTTGTTAGAGAGGATGCTTGAGGAGTAGGAGGCTCTACAATTGATGATGGTTAATTTAGAGTGGAATAGATGGTCAATGGAAAGCACTGCAAAAGGGAGAAGTATCAAACAAAAAAAAAATGATGATACTTGGTGGTCCAATGTGAGGTAAAAAAAATATATAAATTTGCTATTGATTTCTGATTTTATAAAAAAAAAAAAATGTTTGTATGATTAATATTTTTTAATTTTCTAAGTTCTAACTTGTCTTTTTTTCAAAAAAAATTTGGTTGATATATTGGCTCCATCATTTCACCAATTGTTGATGTCGTAAGATATGCTAATACATACTCTCCAAGTCTTGGAGAGATTTATGAAGCATTTGACTCCATGCTTGGAAGAATGAAGAAATAATTTTTTTATAGGGATCTTAATTTGAGATTATATGAACAAGAGATTAAGCCCATTATGACATGGCGATGGAACACTATGAACACCCTACTTCATATGGAAGCCTTTTCTCTTAATCCCAAATGGTATGTACCAAGACCTAGGAGTATGCCTCCTTGTGATGATGATGAGGTGAAAGATGGGTTTATGAGGGACCTTGTGTTGTGCACTTTTTAACACACGCCCCACCAGAGGTAGGGAACCCCCCTTTTGACTTGTTTTTATTCCCATTTTGTTGTAGGTTTTGGCTTTTCCCCTTTAGGGATAGGTTCCTTTGAATTTTGGTCCTCTGCTTCACTTGGGGAAATTCAAGATTTATCTACACTCAGGGTGCATTATTTGGAACTCTTCGATCTCAAGAAATCATTAAAGTCTTGTGCCTTCATCTAAGATTTAGCTTGGAGGTCAAATTAGCTAAGTCTAGGAAATGTTTAGCGATTTCACCTTAGCTCAAATTTCCTGAGTGATGGGTCATCTCTGAAAATCCATGATGCCTCAAAATTCTCACAGTCAAATCCCTCAGAGAATTCGGCCTTGCTCAAATTCCCTGAATTCATCCTTAGGTCATTCCCTCGAAGTCCTTGGATTTTTTTCCATTCATTTATGAGGGGTCATTAGGAATAATTAATATGGCCTCAGTCAATTATTTAAGGGTCATTTGAATGTAATTTCACCATTGTGTATTCCTAGCATAGTGCATTCAAAAGCTTATTCTTCCTCATCGACTGACGGTTGCATTTGGAGATTACAAATTCGCTTGTGGCTTCTGATTTCCATTTGAGGGTGAGTTCAACCACTTGTTTCTCAGTGTGTGCACATTAAAGGTAGGGTTTTACCTTTAGATTTTCTTTCTTCTTTATTGCCCTCATCGCCCCCTAGGGTTTTGTTTCCTATGTGGCTTGGTTTCCAAAAAATGTTGTATTGAAGTCTCGCATAAATTGTAATCCAGGTCAGTGAACCAAAACAATTATACGACAGCATATGTAGTGGGTAGGTATTAGTTTTTCATGTTCCCTAGCTTGTTTTCCCTAGTCTACTCGAATCTTAAAAATAAATCTAAGGAAATGGGGATCCTTAATGCAATCTTTGCATTTGTTTCATTGAGTATTGTAAGTGGCTCTAATTCATGGATGGTGAATGTGAATTCTTGAGGAAAACAATATAGAACCAGAACTTTGAAATCTAGAAAATGAAAAAGAAATAATTTGGGTTTTATGTGGGAAATAAAAGACATAGGAGGACCTTTAAGTTTGGCTAACCTCGAGGAATCTGAGGCACCTCAAAATTTCTAGAGGTTAATCATTCAAGAATTATGGTGTCTTAAGGATTCCCCAAATCCATCTACCACCTTAACTCCTGAGAGTTAACTTAGCCCCCCAAAGTCTGAGTTAGAATCTGAGTTGGAATTAAGGGCCATTGAGGTTTACTTAAGAATGATTTTGAAAGACAGGTCTATCTTTAGAGATTCCATTATAACGCAGATTTCCTGAAGGAATTTCCTTCAAACAATCTATTCCCCTTAGTATTTCTAAATCTATGTAGGTATGAGAGCTCTAGAGGCATAACATGAAGGAAACTAAGTTGGAGAAGACATCACTCATTGAATGGGAAGAAATTCTTAAATGTAGAGGAATGAAATTTACACTTGATGTATGTGATGGTGAGCTCGTCAAGAATTCTTCCCTAGCTTGGAATTTCTGAGCATTAATCTGATCAGAGAATTTGAGTCCCATCATATTTTTTGCAAATTTCCTTTAGGCCTTCAAAAAAACCCTAAGACTTGAAAATTGAATCAATCTTCAGACGAGGTGCCACCATATAGGATGAATTTACAGCTTGAAGCTTCCATGTGTGATGTTTCAGAGATTCCTTCCCACCTTGAATTCCTCAAGCTTTGCTTCTTGTGGAGAATCCGCCTAACCTAGATATCTCTGATCCTTATTTACTATAGCTCGAATCCACCCTAGACAAGCTTTTTCAAAAATCCTTCAGTTCCTCAAAATCCTGAACTACATTGATTTGTGAGCAATAATCTTTTATTTTAAAGATGAATAAAAGGAATTTGATGTTGATTAAGATATTTTATCTATCTTCTTTTAATAATGAATTCATTAATGATTATCATTGTGGTGATTATCATGTTATTTAACAGATGTAGGAAGAGCTAAGTCTTGGAAAGACTTCCAAGTCAAAGGCTTCACATGCGCAAGAGGAAGTTAAGAGAAGAATAGATATAATGAAGTATGATTTCAAAGGGATATGGCCTGAGTCAAGAATCTCCTCTATGTGGTAAAAGATAGCTTACACCAATATGGGGCATGTTGATTATGATGATTTCCAATAGAGGATGTTTGGCAATGTATCTAACTAATTGGCACAAATAATTGCACACACAGGCTTAGCCTAGGCAACATGGTTTCCACCCACATTTTTGTGCCATGAGCTAGTGCTAGAGTGTGAAAGACACTATGATACTAACAATAGGATAATAGTGGTCCTAGAAGGAAGAGTCATGGCTAACTTGACTAAGGAATCCACTGTTGAAACCTTCAATATTGCTTCTCACAACAAGCTCATCAAAGAGATCAACATCCAAGAAGAAAAATAATTTCATTCCAAGGACATTGCAAGGGAATTAGTCATGATGAATATTTCATGGGTAGCTAAGCCAAAGCCACACTATTCCAACCTCTCGAAGTAATTACATAGGAGTGATTTCAAGATGGAGTACCATGATATCATCATGCTCCTAGGCAGAGTAATGGGATTGGAAGAGGCATTCACTTTCAAAGCATGGATGTTCTATCTTGTCACTCAAATTGTGGGTGGAAAGGATTATCATTGGGTAGGTATCTCAAGTGACAATTTGGAAAAATAGCTGAGAATCGTGCAAGATACTAGTGTGTTCATGCTAACATATTACCTTTTCTACATGTTGGATAGTAAATACAAATACAAGGGCCTAAGTTGTAGAGGGACTCTTGGCAAGGATAGATATGGGATGTTTACCCTCAAATCTAGTACAAAACATCAAATTATAGGAGAGCCAATGATTCCTTCTTCATATACATCCCTAGATTACTACATGGTGCTCTCTATATGAGAATCTCCAAAGAGGAAATGGAGCTAATAAGGAATTATGGACAATGGTTCATACAATTTCAGAGGTTTTCTTACATCAAGGTACACGGATCTCCTATTGTCCTAATTAGAATGCCAAAGTATCCTACTAGAAAACTCATCTTGTTGTAGTTATCACTTGAGTCAAATGTTACATTTGAGATAGTGCTCTAGGATATGCACAGGAAGGGGCTCGAAGATGAATTCCAATTGAGAATCGACACTCTAGAATCCTACCCCAATCTCCAAAGTGTACAACGTTTAGAGAAGGAAATGGTACAATATGAGTTATATTCACATTCTGGCAAGAACAAGTTTGATCCATATGGGAAAGCACAAAAATAGTCCAGTAGGGAGTATAGGCACAGGGATCACATAGAAGATTACTAGGAAAATTGTAGAGATGAATTTGAGGTAATAAAGAGGAGGTATTCTAGACTTCCTTTAAAACTTATTAGGCTCTACAAGGTGGAGGGTATGTACAGGATCATGATGGGCCAAAAAGTGGCATTATGATGGGTATGTGTAGGGTATGTGGCTGACTACTTTTTTTAACCCAAAATTAATGAAACAAAAAGCATTTTTTAAGGAGATTCTCAAAATTCTACCAATATAATTTATGTTTTACTTTGAATTTAATAAATAATTATTATTCATTTTCTATTTGAATTACAACTAAAGTCTTGATTAATAGGATGATTGAAAAACATCTATAGCTTTCAAATAGTATCACATTTTTTGAATCCAAAACATGCATCACATTCTATGCTTCACATACTATAGGATTAAAAAAAAAAGAATTTCATGAAGTTTTGACCAAATTAAGGTGGTCAGACATATGAGTTTTTTATATTTTTAAAAAGTTGTAATAAAAAAATCATAATTATTTATTTACTTGGAAAAAATTTACAAAAAATTATGCATCACACTGGGACATGTGTGCTCTACTTTATCTAAAATCTTATAAAAAAATATTATCATTTTATTGTGGTTAGGGTGGTTAGACAAACACCCACTTCATATTTTTTCCTTGAAATTTAAGTGCTACTGCATTGAAATTTCAAATTTTCACCAAATAGATTGTTTTTTAAAATAAACCTAGTTGTTTAGACACTACATTTAATTTGCTATAAATTCTATTCTTACATATTTTTGAAATAATATAGATAACTTATTCAAATTTTTACCTCAAGTTACCTAACTCTGATTTTTCTAAATTTTTCACCACTTAAGGGCCTATTTTTTTCCATGATGATCCTGCACATACCCTAGACCAAGTGTTGGACCAGGTTGATGAAGATGAGGGAGACCTTATACAGTATCATTATTATGAACCATATAGAAACCAACCCTTGCCATCAGTAAATTGGCCAAAAGAATAAATAGTACATCTTGATCAAATAATTGAACCTGTGAAGAGATATTCTATAATGTGGGTCAAACATAAGGTTGTAGGGTTGCAAGAAGATGGTGATTATTTCACCTATGACTTAATGGGAAACCTTGAATCCCATGATGAGAATGACACAAGGGCTACCAAGGATGATATTACAGACCCTTCACATGGGGATGATCAGGAAGAACAAAGGCCCCTCACTTTGAAAAGGAGAACAAGAATTCAAGGGTGGGCAAAGAAAAAAAAAAGGCAACTTGGACCGAAGGAAAAGAAAACTTCTAAAGAATCTACCGAGGAGGGAGAAGAACTCCACAAGCTTTCAAGAAGTGGAAGTTAGTAACTAAGGGGTAGAGAATAGCTAAGAAAACAAAGACTGTCAAGGCCTCAATTACCCCTCCCAAGGTTGTAGAAATTGAAAGCTCTGGGGAGAAGCCACATGTATATTTGAGATGAAATTCACCAAATTAGAGGGTGTCTCCCATAGGGGAATCGAGAGTTGAATTTGAGAAGTTACATACTGAAGAGACCCCTGCTTCCAATCCCACCAAGGAAGTAGAAAAAGTAGTTATAGGGGATAAATTCCTCTTCTCTATCCTAAATGTAGAATATAAAAAAGGATGAGGCTCCAAATGAACATGAATAATTAGACAAAGAAGAGGGCCTGCTTGATAATCATGATGAAGAAACACAAAATGAAGAGGTATCCACACCTAGAGATGGGAAATTGAGTGATTTGGCCAAAGAATTGGGAGTGAAGAAAGAGCCCATCAAGGAGACTACCTCTGAGGTCACTATAGAAATTCATTATCAACCTTAAACTAGTGAACATATTGATGTTCCCCATTCAAAAGATGTGCCTAAAGATAAAGATGATGAGGATAGGGAGTAGCAGAACAAACAAGAGGATGAGGAAAATATAGAAGTTGATCGAGAGGTTCCTCATCATGATCAGCCTAAGCATGAAATTCCTCAAAATAATGTGGAGGTAGAGCATCCCGCTGCCCCAAATTGGTTGGAGAAGAAGTTAAAACAAAAAGAAATTATCATAGAAGATGACACTCCAAGCTGGCATAAACTCTTGGAGAAGTGGGGACAATCTAAAGAAAGAAAGAGGGTCAAAACAGTCTCTAAATTTGCAAGAGATGAGTTCAACAATAGAATTATCCATGTTGTTGTTCCCACTGAAGATAAATATAAGGATGAAATTAGACCCATAGATTACAAGGTGAAAACTATCAATTTGGGTCCAACAACAAAGGAATAGGAGAAAGAAGACTTCAAAAAATCCTCCTAGGAAATTCTGAGAAGACTGGATAAGGAGAATACTGAGAAAGAAGAGTTGTAGAAGCAATTGAGAGAGGTTCACAAGTATATCTAAAACCTAATCAAACCTCTGCAATCCCAAAGTAGTGAGAGATCTTCATTTCTAGAGGGTTTGTTGTCTAATGAGGTAGTGTAAGAGATTTAGAGATTGAAGTCTTCCATGAAAGACACACTGGAATGGTTGTAGAATGTCAATGAAAGAGGAGATGAGATGATTGAAAAAGTTCTACCATTCTATGGGAAGTCATCATTCCTCTCCAAGGACATAACTTATCTCCTTGATGATTTCAAGCAAGCACCTGATGATACTATTATTAAATAATTGGAGACAATTCTTTTAATTCCTATGGAGACTCTGATTAAGGAAGGTGCTATCACCATGCAGGATACACACAATGCCATGGAATGAAAAGAGGATTTTAATTTTTAGAAAGAACTCAAGATGAAGGAACCCAAGTAGTTATCCAAGGCTCAAGTCAAGGTGAAGGAAGTCTTTGACAACTGCAATTCTTTTCTAGAAATAATTATAGGAAGGAATAAATTTAGACAGAAGGACCTAAATGTGGAATAGTTACAACAATGGTGACATGAGGTGTACTCTCCAAGTGCAGAAAGTCTAGTAGTTAAGGATCAATTAGAGTATGTTGCAATTTACATCTATTGTATATATAGATATCAAGGTTTGTATGTTGACTAGGAGAAAATCTTAGTCAAATATGAGGTAAAGTTAAATTTAGCTAGGGCCAGAATTAATGTAATAGCTACCCTAACCTAGGCCGACTTGGATCAAGTCCTTGCAAAAATAAAAGAAATTTCTAGAAAGAATGGGGTAGGTGAAGGAGAAAAGGATGACCCAACTTGATGGCTTAGGAGAATGTGCCATTTAATGCCACTTTTTCTTATGGAACAGGTCAGTTGTGCCTTGGGTTTCATGCCTGAGAGGAATTTAATGCTAAAAGTTGACTTTTGGAGGCTGACCTACATTATTTTAATGTAAATTTTGAACTTGAAACTTGGGAGGGAATTTTTTGCCCACCTACTTGGTTGACCTAGCTTGTTTTACCCTAATTTGGGCCACCCTAAGTGCATATTGCTATAAATAGGGGTCTCATTTGTCAAGGTTAGATAGTTGGAGGAAGTGTTAGAATTTTTGCTAAGGCATTAGAAAAGCTTTGTAATACTTGAGATACTAGAAAAACTTGGACTTTTGAAAATTTTGGTGAAGCAAATACAAGAGAGGGCATTGTTATTTATTGTTATTCAATGTGTTATTCAGCTATGCATGGTTCTTCTAATTCTTGTATTTCAAAATATGAAAGTTTGATTTAAGTAAGTTACTCTTTAGATAATCTTAGAAATATTTAAATTTCAGTTGTATTTATGGTGGAATATTTGATGTGTTTGAGCAACCCTTGGTTCATACTTTTGGCTACTTGTTGAATGTGAGTGGCTATGTAAAGTTATCTTGGGCCTAAATATTATGTGCTTAGTTCAATTGTGAAGTGTTTGTTCATTTTAATGCTATATCTAGATTAATATGTGAATGCTTTACAATCTAAAAATTTGTATACCTTAGGAGATAACACTATTTCTATGATATTGCAGAATAATATGGATTTAGTAGAAATTGGTTTGAAGGGGTTGGTCCACTTTGAATGTTTTGTTGTTTTCATAGCTGATTCTAGAAGTTAGACTTAGATTTGTTTAAAATCCCTTATTGCTTTGGTCATTTCTTTAAAAAATCTGAATTAGTTTAGGGTTTGAAAGCATCAATATATTGTCATATCAGATGAACTTAGGAAGCTCCAACATTTGTGTGTAAGGCCCTTTGTGGAAAACCAACAATTTCAAATTTATCTTTGAGTTGTTTCACTACATTGTCAATACCTAACATTAGAGACCTTGGGGTTATCTCTTGACGCTTGTTGATAAAGATTTACCTTTCAAGATACATAGGCAATTATATTTAAATGTCTAAGTTGTTGCTGTGTAGAAAACACCATCAACATATTGGCGCTAGAAGGAGGGCTGATTCAACAAGTTAATGTGATTTTTATCATCAATATCTCCTCAAAGATTCAAGAGACAAACCAGGTCTACATCAAAAGGATATTTCTAGGACTTAGAGCTTCCTACCAGGTCAAGGAGGACCAAGAATGGAGGAGCTTCATCATCTTCACCCATCTGACTGTCATCATCCTCTTCATCCTCATATTTGGAATCAACCTCAATTGAACCTACCCTCATCGAACCTCATCCTTCACCCATTCAATAGCCCCAAGTTGAGTCAATCAACCACTTCGACGCCCACTGCCACCAATGGACTTTCTAGCAAATAACCCTTCATCTTTTCTCTTCAATAACTATAATGTCATGCCCAAAAACCTAGAACACATTTTCTCCAAGTTTTATGTGGGTGATCCTAATCGAATAACTGAAGAGCACATTAGAATTTTTTAGACTTCCCTGAGGAATAGGGGAATTTTTTATGAAGATGTTGCATGTAATATTTTTCCATATTCTATGGGTGAAGAAGCTTTTTACTAGTATAATCACTTACCTATTAGTTCTATAACTAGTCGGGCCAATCTAGAAAATCCCTTTTTACTTAAGTTCAAAATTTCCATTAATGTTAATGAGTTGTATCTTCAATTCACTAGGTTCAAAAGAGAAGTCAATGAGCCAATAGGGTCATTTAATAATAGGTTCCATCATCTCTATACCCAACTGCAGTCACCTTATGTTGTAGATAATGCCACAACAAGAGAGGTTTATTATGATGCATTAGATAGTTTGACTTCTACTTTCATCAAATGGAAGCACAACCCCCCTCATAGCTTATTGAATGCATATACATAAGCAGTTAAGGAAATTATAGATTTAATACAACACTTGTCAGGACCTTTTCCATTATTAGGACCTACTACTCATCTAGGACAAGTCCATGCCATAGGATAGGCCATAAACAATCAGACCCCAATCATGAACCTTGTCCCACAATTACCTATAGTTCCTCATCTGGGACCTCCTTTGAATCAAGCTTCTGTTGTACCAAATTATTCACATAATGTGGACCAAGCACCCTTTCCTTAGCATAAAGCTAACATGTCAAGCTATTTACAAAACTCTAAGGTGTTAAATCAATCTTTGAACCAAGGTTCTCATGTAGTCTATTTAGATAAATCTGCAAATTATGGGTCTACATCAAGTAACTCAGACAAGGAAAGGTTGGATGAGTTAATAGAAATAGTTAAGAAGTTATCCGTTGAGGTAACCTGCTTATGAAACCATAATAACCAATTACAAGCTGCTTGAAAATAAGCATACAATCTAACTACAATAGAGATAATAGGGACAATAGAGAGTCTAGTTACAATAGAGATAATAGGGATTTTGTACAACGATATAACCAGGGTTATGACAGGGGCCAGTCATCAAGGAAAAATTTTGATAGGAGGCCACCACCAAGGAAACATAGGGCATGGAACACCAAGCCTAACAATGGAGGGGTTCCAACACCATTGGACAAACCCAACAATCTAGAAAAGAATACAAGCACAATCCTTCTAAAAGAATTTTCTCTCAGGGGATACTACCGACTTCACAAGACAACCGAACATTCAGAGTTCAATTGTACTGAGTTCCAATAATTGTAGCTGTAGACACATAAAAATGACCTAGGCTTATAAGCTCTATTTTCATCTTTTCTTCTTAGCATAATTAAGACATTTTAATTATGTCCTTGGTCCACTTTCGTATATTAATTAAATAATTCATAATTGCTTAATTAATTCATGTCCTTTTATTCTTCATGATTATTAAATAAATAGATTTTATTTATTTATTTATTTAATGTCACTAATTGTCTAAATTCTTCCTATAATTAAATAAAATTCTTAATTTATTTAATTATATTTTTCCATCACATCTTCCTAATTATTAAATAAATAAATTTTATTTATTTATTTAATATGTAATTAATTCTTATAAGACTTCTTATAATTAAATAAATTCCTTGATTTATTTAATTATTGCCACCTTGACACTTCCCTATTTCAAATAAAATTATTTATTTCAAATAGTCATTCTCTCTAAATTCTCTCTTTTTAGTAAATAATTCAAATTAATTATTTATTGTCATGTGGCCCCACCTTTTGAATTAAATTTATTTTTAATTCAAAATAGTATTTTTCCTCAAAAATGAAATAATTTCTAGCATTTTCTAGCCACCTCTTTTTTTGTGCCAATCTTATCTCTTGTCACATGCATTGTCAACCCTTGATTTGATTTTCTAAAAATCAATTTTGTCCATTCATTTTGAATTTTCCCTAATGTTGCCCTAACCCTAATTGTGGGTTGTCATATTGAATCTTGTCCATTGATTCTAGGGCACTTTTCAACTTTTAATCTTGACCATTCATTCAAAATTGTATTTCTATAAAATGACAATTTTGGTCTCATTTTGTCATCTCATGTCATCTTGCAACCTCATGCCCATGTTTTGTTATCTCATACTCTTGCTATCATGTCATTTTAAGATATTTTCTACATACTCTATAGTTGATAGTTGCATTGTGAGGTCATTTAGGTAAAATGTTTCAACATTCGCTTAGGGCTTGTCATTGTCATTAGATTGCTCACATAAAATCTTAGGGAAACATCATATTTTAGCAAGTTGAGAAGGTGTAATGGAGTCACCCATGGAGAATGACCACATTTGGTGAGATTGTTTCATTTTTTTCATGTCATTTCATTTGCACTTCATTAATACTTTGGGTTTTTATGTTTTGCATTTGAAGTGCTAACCCTAGGAAAATTCTCTTAGTTACATTGGTGAACCCGATGCCCAAATTGCACATATTTTGTTTTTTCAAATGAAAATTTTCTATTATGTAGGTATAGGTACGGCCCCGATGTATTTGATTTGTAGAATGACATGATATTTCACAATGCATTTTCTGCCCAAACAGATGCATTCGCATTGTTGTGATGTATACGATTTTCATAATGACACATTTGCTCGGCCACGACACATTTGACTTGCAAGTTGCTGCATTTTTCAGAAAGATTCTAGTGCACAAAACCAAGTCACATTTTCATTTTGGAGTGATGCAATCACTCTTTTGTGATGCATTCATCTAGAAACTTTTGGTCTCAGGTTTTTACAGATTTTATTTGATTTCATTTTTCATTTTTCTTTTCCTTCTTGCAATCTATTAGTTAGGTATTTTCTGGTTACTAATGACTTGTTGCAGCATGTGGCTTGAATTCTTTCATGGTTTGAAGACATATCTTTGAAACTACTAAAAATTGGTTTTGTAGGTTTGACTGTCCAAGGCTATTACTTTGAAACATTGTATTTGTTTATTTCTAGATTAGAAAACACTTCAATTGGTGCATTAAAAAGAACTTTTCTTGTCCTTTGTTTGATTGTGTTTGAGGTGGTAGGTGATTATGCTCTCACCTTGTGTAAACTAGGTGATCAGAAAACTAGACCCACCTATTTTTGTGTTTACCTTGATTCAATAATCAAAGTATCCTCTCCCCTTGCACACTTGTGTGATCCTGGGTGTAACAAAAATGGTTATTGACTCGAGAAATTTGGCCTTCCTTGGTGGGAAAAAGTACTCACCCCAAGGTGACTCAAACTAGCAACAAAGCTCTTTGGCCAAACTACCCCCGACCAGTATATAAATGTGAATCCTAAGGGAAAGGCTAGGATTACGAGTGTGGATGTGTCATATGAACAAAGGAGGATTCTCCAAAACCCTATTGAGCATAACCTCTTTAGGCTAGAATCCTCTTGTAATGGAGTTTAATCTCCTACCCCATGTATGGCCACTCAAATCAGGGTCCTGAACTAAACACCTTTGTGTAGTAGCCAAAATCTTTCTATTTGCTAGTGCAATAATAGTTGTTGCGAAGGCATCCACATTATCATAGTTCTTAGTAGAGGTGATCAACCTACCATGGTAGTTTTATGGAGGTTGGAAGCTTGGTTAGCCTGAGAAGTAGTGCATTGTAAGGGGGATCCCGTGCAACCAAGCTTCTGGATTCACACATTAAGAATAAGTCTGGTTCGGGAAACCCACATGGATTCTAGTGAATATTGTCCTAGCCTAACCCAGGATCTTTCTTGTCTTCATTTTTCTTTTTCAAAAGATAAGATATTATGCTTACCAAATGTTTTCACACATTCAAACAAAAAAACATCACTTTCAGATCTAGAAACAAATAGTAAACCTCAAATAATTCATATTTTTTAGGAAAATTGCAAACAAATCAGAAATTTTGCTTTCTATACTACATCTTCCGTGAGAAATTCACTCTACTATACCACACTTGTCTTGTAGAACACCACATTCACCCTATTCAAATGCATTTTCTTTTTAGAACACCACATTTTCCTAGTACACACCGCATTTTCTTTTCAGAAAGGTGCATTCGCAATACTGAGCCACACTCACTTTCTATAATGTTGCATTTGCTCAAACCGAGCAACATCCGCTATACTACAATGCATGCATGACCTTGAATGATGCATTTTCCTGAAAAAAAGAAGCCTCTATCATAGACTAGAAACTGAAGTCAAACTTGTCCAAATGGTCCATAAACATCTTTTTCCAGAAGCATTCTGTCAAAAAAAAATTAGGAAGTTATTCAAATCTCTCATTTCTTGCACACTTTAGCTTGCATCTTACCATAGGTTCATCTTTACAAATTTTAGTCTCATTATTAGGCCCCACCATTTTCATTTTCAGTCATAAACCAACACTTAGGTCCTCATTTCATTTTTCATATTTTGGAGTAGGAAAAGCTTACCTTACTTTTCAAAATCTTGGTCTTCAAAAGTAGGACATCATTGGACTTACACATCATTATCTGCCTTAGTCAATTTCACTTTTGTGAGAACTTTCCAACTCATAAGTCTAGTTAGGAAAACTCCCTTGTAATTGTGTCATTGTCATCTATTCCCTTAAACAAGTCCTTTGATATTTCAAAATTGAGACATAGATCAAGCTTAGGGTGGTTGAGCAACCTTCTCCAAATTAATTAGACTTTTGCATTTGCATACTTTAAACACTCTAGGCCTTACTTTGGATATCTTATCCTTAAAAATCCAAAAATATTGTCATAATTTTCATCATAGTCCTCATTTGACATATAGACTTTGCATTGGTCATTTCCTTAGTCAAATTGGTCTTCATTGTCAACTTGGAATTTGGCATCCTTTCTTGATAATTTTATCGCCTTGCATTAGTCATTTGCCTTAGGTGAAATGTCAATATTACCTTGCATTGACATCCTTTTTTCCAAAAATGCTAAAAAAATAGTGTCATAACTCATCTTTATTGTCCTTTGGCATTAGTCATTCCCTTTAGACAACATTGTCATATTGCATTCCTTATTCAAAAAATAAAAAAAAATAATGTCATCATCTAGTTGTCATCTTTATCATAATTTGAACAATTCCTTAGATGGTTGAGACTAGGCTTCAACGAAAGAGAAGACAAAAGGAAAATTTTGGACAAGACAACAACAACTACATCTTTGGGAATGACATGAATCCAAACATGAATCAAGACACAACATTTATTAATCCTTTCAGTTAGATGAACATACCATATTCATCATGAAACCCATTTGAATCATTTATGCATAGAGATAAACATGGACGAGTATACATGGAAGACCTAGAAGGTGCAATACAAAATCCCAAGGTAGCCTCTTTTGTGGAAGACATAGTCTTACATGACCTGTAAAAATACCTTGCGATGCTCCTAGACCAAGGGGTTAAACTACCACATGGCTTTAACATTAATACCCTAAGGGAAGCATCACCTAATCACAATACCAACAATGATACAAGCAACATGCCCAATAATAGTAAACCTCAAAACAACACAAGTAATTTATTTGTTTGTGCCAAATCACAAGTTGTCACAAGTACCATTAATGCTGCCCCTAGTGGTATCTCAATTCAAAACACCTCCCACTCGATCAATGCCACAAATGTTGGGGGAACACCAACTATGTGACAAGCCATGTCACAATCAATGCCAACAACATCCTCACAATCAGTCAGAGCTAACTTTGGATCCTCATCAATGGGAGCAAGTAATTTGAATCCTCTATTTGGAGCTTCATCTAGTGCCATGGGTGTGTCATCCTTAAATCTTGTTATTGGTACCTCATTCAACACCATTGGTGGTAGTAAATGACACATCTTTTTCTAAGAACCACAACCAATACTCTGAGCTCTCATGTAGGTAACTTCATGCAGTTGATGATGTAACATCCCTAGCAAGCAAGGACCCCACACATAGATGGTCCTGTCCCATCTCATCCCGACAAGTGCATCTCCCCAGCCAATAGGAAATCTATGTCCTCAATGGTCAAGAATAAGTTCCCCTCCAATCAGTGTTGCCAATAGGGTATCAAATCAAACATAATGCTCTGCTAGGAACTCCTAGCAGGTCTCATATCCCTCAATCCCCAGTCTCGCACCTTGATCATGATAGTATGCTGTAAAATTTTTATACCCATGTTGTGGATCATACACGATCCACTCTCCTTAGATCGGCAGACGCAGGATCTTATACACGTCCGCAAGGATGACTATAGTCTCCCCTATTGGAAAATGGAAGGAGTGGGTCTTAGAATGCCACTTCTCACAGAGCATTGTCAAGAGTCCCATATTTTCCCAGATAATGGGCATATAGCTAACATAATAGAGTCCTAATCATAGCAGTCATCATCACTCCCTCTCCCACAACTAGTCCCAAAATCTATAAGTGGATGGCCTACTCTCTCATGTATAAGTAGAAGCCAATTATCTCTACACATGTCAAAACACACAGCAGCAACTTATTGAAAAGAATCATTATCATTTATCTAACTCAAAAGCATTACAAAATCTAAGCTTAAACAAATTAACCTTGGTCAAAGTCAAATGTTTTCTTCTATACGTCATTTGCATCATGACTTTCCATTTGTGTCATTCCAGCTCATGTTTGCATCTTGACATGGCACTTGCATCATGGTTTTTGTCACATGTGTCACTTTGCTCAAATACATCGCCTATGATCACAAATGCATCATAAATTTTTGAATACACATTACACTCCTCATTTGCGGTGTGATTTTGCAAATGCGTCTTAGTTTTTCGTAATTGTGTAACATCAAATTGACCTATCCTAATGACCTCTTGCATTTTCATTCCGACACATCAAATGCATGAAATGCAAATGTGAATATAGCTTACGTGCATGCATATGCATCATAGTGCATTTGTTGTTTGACCTAAACCCTAAAAACTACCACAAAAAATGAAGAAATGACAAAGTAAGTTAGGGGTATGTACTACTAGCTATAAGCCCTCTAGCCATCTATAGGTGCACACGATCTCCCCATGGTGCTCGGTCACTAGAATCACCATCTTCACCAAGTCCTCCTCGCTCTGACCTCTCAAATGTGCAAAGGTTAAAAGTGAAACTGAATTGACTTTTACCCCATTTTCAACCTATTTATAGGGTCAAAGTGGGATTTTTCAAACTTGTTATTAATGGAGACTCTTTTGAATGACTTCAACTACCCATTAGGCTGCTTTAAACTC
Organism: Sequoia sempervirens; assembly: GCA_007258455.2. Taxonomy (NCBI): domain Eukaryota; kingdom Viridiplantae; phylum Streptophyta; class Pinopsida; order Cupressales; family Cupressaceae; genus Sequoia; species Sequoia sempervirens. Next base: position 111,742,015 of record VDFB02000008.1, on the reverse strand, counting down.
CTTGAAATTTGAAATAGTTTGCACCATTGCTTTTTTGGTCATCAAATTGACTTATTGGGACACTTTCCAAATATTTCTATCACTGAGCGAAAATTTGAAAATTTTCTTGAGGGGGCATAGATACTCCGTACCCTCACTGGGGGATGAATTTTCTTTGTCACAATGTGACAGACTACATTATGAGAAAGAGGGGAAAAATGTAGACACATGAAAATGACCTAGGCCTGCAAGCTCTATTTTTCATCTTTTCTTCCTCGCATAATTAAGACATTTTAATTATGTTCTTGGTCCACTTTAGGCTATTAATTAAATAATTCATAATTATTTAATTAATTCATGTCATTTATTCTTCATTATTATTAAATAAATAAATTTTATTTATTTATTTATTTAATATGTCACTAATTATCTAAATTCTTCCTATTATTAAATAAATTTCTTAATAAACCATTAATTTTTATAACACTTTTCATAATTAAATAAATTCCTTCATTTACTTAATTTTGCCACCTTGACACTTCCCTATTTTAAATAAAATTATTTATTTAAAATAGTCCTTCTCTCTAAATTCCCTCTTTTTAGTAAATAATTCAAATTAATTATTTATTGTCATGTGGCCCCACATTTTGAATTAAATTTATTTTTAATTCATTTTTTCCTCAAAACTCAAATAATTTCTAAAAAATTTCAGCCACCTTTTTTTTTGTGCCAATCTTATCTCTTGTCACATGCATTGTCAACCCTTGATTTCAATTTCTAAAAATCAATCTTATCCATTCACTTTGAATTTTCCCTAATCTTTCCCTAACCGTAATTGTGTGTTGTCATATTGAATCATGTCGATTGATTCTAGGGCACTTGTCAACTTTTAATATTGGCCATTCATTCAAAATTGCATTTTATATAAAATGGTAATTTTGCTCTCATTTTGTCATCTCATATCATCTTGCAACCTCATTCTCATGTTTTTTTATCTCATGCTCTTGCTATCTTGTAATTTTATGCTATTTTCTACATACTCCATAGTTGATAGTTGCAGTGTGAGGTCATTTAGGTAAAATCCTTCAACATTTTCTTAGGGCTTGTCATTTTCATTAGATTTCTCACATAAAATATGAGGAAAACATCATATTTCAACAAGTTCAGAAGGTGTAATGGAGGTCATCCATGGAGAATGAAGATATTTGGTGAGATTGTTTCATTTTTTTTCATGTCATTTCCTTTGCACTTCATTACTACTTTGGTTTTTTATGTTTTTCATTTGATTTGCTAACCCTAGAAAAATTCCCTTAGTTACATTGTTGAACCCAATACCAAAATTGCACACATTTTGTTTTTCCGTATGACATTTTTCTATTTTACAGGAATAGGTATGGCCGCGATGCATTTGATTTGCAAAATGACACATTTGATGTTTCACGATGCATTTGTTGTCTAGAATGATGCATGTGCTATGTTGCGATGCATACGATTTGCATAGTGACACATTTGCTAAGCTGCAATGCATTCAACTTGTGGGTTGTTGCATTTTTCTGACATATTCCAATGCATAGAACCAAGTCACATGTGCTATCTAGAGTGATGCAATTGCTCTGGTGCGACAGATTCAACTGGTAAAATTTTGGTCTCAAGTTTTTCTAGATTTGACTTGATTTTATTTTGCATTTTGCTTTTCCTTTCTACAATCTATTAGTTATGGATTTTTTGGTTACTAATGACTTGTTGTAGCATGTGGATTTAAGTCTTTTGTGGGTCCAAGACATATCTTTGAAACTACTAACAAGTGGTTTTGTAGGTTCAATTGTCCAAGGTTATTACTTTGAAACATTGTGTTTGTTTATTTCTAGATTAGAAAACACTTCAGTTGGTGCATTAAAAAGAACTTTTTTGTGTCCTTTGCTTGATTTTTTTTGAGGTGGTAGGTTATTATGGTCTCACCTTGTGCAAACTAAGTGATCAAGAAACCAGACCCACCTATTTTTTTGTTTACCTTGATTCAATAATCAAAGTATCCTCTCCCATTATGCATTTGTATGATCTTGGGTGTAAGAGAAATGGTTATTGACTCTAGAATTTGGGCCTTCCTTGGTGGGAAAAAGTAAGCACTCCAAGGTGACTCAAACTAGCAATAGAGCTCTTTGGCCAACCTACCCCCAACCGGTATATAAATGGGAATCCTAAGGGAAAGCCTAGGCTTACGAGTGTGGATGTGTTATAAAGACAAAGGAGGATTCCCAAAAATCCTATTGAGCATAACCTCTTCAGGCTAGAATCCTCCTTTAACGGAGCTTAATCTCTTGCCCCATGCATGGCCACTCAAACGGGGGTCCTGAACTAAACACCTTTGTGTAGTAGCCAAATCCTTCTATTTGCTAGTGCAACAATGGTCGTTGCGAAGGCATCCACATTAGCGTAGTTCTTAGTAGAGGTGATCAACCTACCATGGGAGTTTTATGGGGGTTGGAAGCTTGGTTGGTCTAATAAGTAGTAAACTGTAAGGGAGGGCCCATGCAACCAATCTTCTAGATTCACATGGTAAGAATAAGTGTGGTTGAGGAAACCCACATGGAACCTAGTGAATATTGTCCTAGCCTAACCTAGGATCATGCTTTTCTTCATTTTGTTTGTTTCAAAAGACAAGATATTGTGATTTCCAATTTTTTTTAGACATTCAAATAAAACAAACATCACTTTCAGATCTGGAAACAAACAGGCAACCTCAAATAATTCATATTTTTGACCAAAATTGTAAGCAAATCATATGTTTTGCTTTTTGGACCACATCTACCGCAACACATTCACTCTATTGTACCACATTTTCCTTATAGAACAATGCATTCACTTTGCAGAACACCACATTTTCCTACTATGCACTGCATTTTCTTTTTAGAAAGTCACATTCGCAATATTGAGCCGCACTCACTTTCTGTAATGCCGCATTCACTAAAACCAAGCAACATCTACTATATTGTGACACATCTTTGACCTGGAATGACACATTCACTGATAAAAATAAGGCTTTGTCACAAACTAGAAACTAAAGTCAAACTTGTCCAAACTGTCCATAAACATCTTTTCCCAGAAGCATTCTATCAAAACTAGATTAGAAAATAGCTCAAATCTCTCATTTCTTCCACACTTCAGCTTGCATCTTGCCATAGGTTCATCTTTGCAAATTATAGTCTCATCATTAGGCCTCATCATTTTCATTTTCAGTCATAAACCAACACTTAGGTCCTCATTTCATTTTGCATATTTTGGAGTAGGAAAAGCTTACCTTACTTTGCAAAATTTTGGTCTTCAAAAGTAGGACATCATTGGACTTAGGAATCATTATCTTCCCTAGTCAATTGCCCTTTTGTGAGAACTTTCCAACTCATATGTCTAGTTAGGAAAAGTTACTTGTAATTTTGTCATTGTCATCTAGTCCTTTAAACAAGTCCTTTGATATTCCAAAATTAAGACATAGATCAAGCTTAGGGTGGTTTATCAACCTTCTTCCAAATTAATTAGACCTTTTCATTTTCATACTTTAGACACTCTATGCCTCACTTTACATATCTAATCCTTAAAAATCCAAAAATATCATCATAATTTTCATCATAGTCCTCATTTGACTTATAGACTTTGCATTGGTCATTTCCTTAGTCAAGTTGCTCTTCATTGTCACCTTCACATTTGGAATCCTTTCTTGATAATTTTATCACCTTTCATTAGTCATTTCCCTTAGGGGAAACACCATTATTACCTTGCATTGACATCCTTTTTTCCAAAAATACAAAAAAAATAGTGTCATAACTCATCTTCATTGTCCTTTGGCATTAATCGTTCCCTTTAGAAAACATTGTCACATTCCATTCCTTATTCGAAAAATTTAAAAACGTAGTGCCATCACTTAGTTGTCATCTTCATCCTAATTTGAGCAATTCCTTATATGGTTGATACTAGGCTTCAATGAAAGAGAAGAAAAATGGAAAATTTTGGACAAGACAACAACACCTACATCTTTTCCAATCACATGAATCCAAACATGAATCAAGACACAACCTTTATTAATCCTTTCAGTGACATGAACATGTCATCTTCATCATGAAACCCATTTGAATCATTTATGCATAGAGATGAACATGGACTAGTATACATGGAAGACCTAGAAGGTGCAATACAAAATCTTGAGGTAGACTCTTTTGTAGAAGACATAGTCTTACATGACCCCAAAAGATAGCTTGCTATGCTCCTAGACCAAGAGGTTAAATTACCACATGGATTTTACATTAATACCCTAAGGGAAACATCACCTAATCGTGATACCAACAATGATACAAACAACATGCCCAATAATAGTCAACCTCAAAACAACACAAGTAATGTGTTTGTTGGTGCCTCATCACAAGTTGTCACAAGTACCATTAATGCTACCCCTAGTGGTACTTCAAATCAAAACACCTCCCACTCGATCAATGCTACAAATGTTGGGGGAGAACCAATTATGTCACAAGCCATGTCACAATCAATGACAACAACACCCTCGCAATTAGTTGGAGCCACCTTTGGATCCTCGTCAATGGGAGCAAGTACTTTGAATCCTCTATTTGGAGCTTCATCTAGTGCCATGGGTGCGTCATCCTCAAATCCTTTGATTGGTACCTCATTCAACCCCATTGGTGGAAGTAAATGACATCTTTTTCTAAGGACCACAACCAATACTCTGAGCTCTCTTGTAGGAAACCTCATGAAGTTGATGATGTAACATCCCCAATAGGAAAGGCCCTTCGAAGCATACACCGTCCTGTCTCATCTCATCCCAACAAGCACATCTCCCTAGCCAATAGGAAATCCATGTCCTCAGCAGTTAGGAATCAAGACTCCTCCAATTAGTGTCACCAATAGGGCATCGAATCGCACATAATACTTTTCCGGGAACTCCCAAAAAATCTCATATCCCTCAATCCCCAATTTTGTACCCTAATCATGATAATATGTTGTAAAATTTTGATACCCATGCTATGGATCATACATGATCTTCTCTCCTTGGATTGGCAATTACAAGATCTAATACACATCCTCAAGGGTGACTGTAGCCTCCCTCATTGACAAATGGAAGGAGCAGGTCTCAGAATGCCACCTCTCACAAAGCGATGTCAAGAGTCCCCTATTTTCTTGGATAATGGGCATATAGGTAACATAATAGAGTCCTAATCATATCAATCATTGTCACTCCCTCTCCCACAACTAGTCCCAGAATCTATAAGTGAATGGCCTGCTCTCTCACATATAGATAGACGCCAACTATCTCTACACATGTCAAAACATGCATCATCAATTTATTGAAAATCATCATTACACTTTATCTAACTCAAAAGCATTATGAAATCTTAGTTTAAACAAAGTTAGCCTTGGTCAAATTCAAATGCATCGCAGTAAGGAATTTGTGTCATTTTGTATGTCATTTGTATTGTGACCTAGCATTTATGTCATTCTAGCTTGTGTTTGCATCTCTACATGGCACTTGTATCATGGTTTTCATCACATGCATCACTCTATTCAAATGTATCACATGTGATCGTGAATGCATCACAAATTTTTGAATGTGGCAATACACTCCTCATTTGTGGCACAATTTTGCAAATGTGTCTTAGTTTTCCACAAATGTGTCACATCAAATTGACCTATCCTAATGACCTCTTGCATTTGCATCGCAATGCATCAAATGCATCAAATGAGAATATGAATGCAACTTACACGCACACATATGCATCACAACGCATTCCTTGTTTGACCTAAAACCCTAAAAAATGACACAAAAATGAAGAAATGACAGAGTAAGTTAGGGGTACATACCGCTGGCACTGAGCCCTCTAGCTGTCTGTAGGTCCACACGATCTCCTCATGGTGCTCAGTCACTGGAATCACCATCTTCGCCAAGTCCTCCTTGCTCTGAGCTTTCAAATGTGCAAAGGTTAAAAGTGAAAGTGATTTGACTTTTACCCCATTTTCAACCTATTTATAGGGTCAAAGTGTGATTTTTCAAACTTGTTATTACTGGAGGATCTTTTGATCAACTTTAACCACCCCTTAGGCTATTTTAAACTCCTTGAAATTTGAAATCGTTTATGTTATTGCTTTTTTGGTCATCAAATTAACTTATCAGGAAACTTTCCAAAATTTTCTATCGTCTAGCCAAAATTTGAAAATTTTCCTGAGGGGGCATAGATACTTCGTACCCTCTCTGGGGGGATGATTTGACTTATCTATCACAATGTTACAGACTACATTATAGCAAAGATGGGAAAAAAGTACACATAAAAATGACCTAGGTCTGCAAGCTCTATTTTTCATCTTTTCTTCCTAACATAATTAAAACATTTTAATTATGTCCTTGGTCCACTTTCATCTATTAATTAAATAAATAAATTGTAATAATTTATTTATTTATTTATTTAATACGTCACTAATTGTCTAAATTCTTCCTATAATTAAATAAATTTCTTAATTTATTTAATTATTTTTATCCATCTTGACTTCTTGATTATTAAATAAATTAATTTGATTAATTTATTTAATATGCCATTAATTCTTATAAAAATTCTCATAATTAAATAAATTCCTTCATTTATTTAATTATTGCCACCTTGACACTTCCCTATTTCAAATAAAATTATTTATTTAAAATAGTCCTTCTCTCTAAATTCCCTCTTTTTAGTAAATAATTCAAATTAATTATTTATTGTCATGTGGCCCCACCTTTTGAATTAAATTTATTTTTAATTAAAAATAGTTTTTTTACTCAAAAATCAAATAATTTCTAACATTTTCTAGCCACCTCTTTTTTTGTGCCAATGTTATCTCTTGTCACATGCATTGTCAACCCTTGTTTTGATATTCTAAAAATCAATCCATTCATTTTGAATTTTCCCTAATGTTTCCCTAACCCTAAATGTGGGTTGTCATATTGAATCTTGTCCATTGATTCTAGGGAATTGGTCAACTTTTAATCTTGGCCATTCATTTAAAATTGCATTTTCTATAAAATGACAATTTTGGTCTCATTTTGTCATCTCATGTCATCATGCAACGTCATGCTCATGTTTTGCAATCTCATGCTCTTACTATCTTGTCATTTTAGGCTATTTTCTGCATACTCCATAGTTGATAGTTCCATTATGAGATCATTTAGGTAAAATCCTTCAACATTTTCTTATGGCTTGTCATTGTCATTATATTGCTCACATAGAATATTAGGGCAACATTATATTTTAGAAAGTTGAAAAGGTGTAATGGAGGTCAGCCATGGAGAATGAAGACATTTAGTGAGATTGTTTCATTTGTTTTCATGTCATTTCCTTTGCATTTCATTACTACTTTGTGTTTTTATGTTTTGCATTTGATTTTCTAACCCTAGGAAAATTCCCTTAGTTACATTGGTGAACCTGATGCCAAAATCTCCCACCTTTTTGTTTTTTCATATGATATTTTTCTATTTTGTAGGTAGAGGTATGGTCAAGACACATCTGATATTTTGCGACACATTTTATACCTAGAACAATGCATTCGCTCTGTTACGACGCATATGATTTGTATAGTGATGCATTTGCTCCATCACAATGCATTCAACTTGCAGGTTGTCAGATTTATTTGACAAATTCCAGTGCACAGAACCAAGTCACATGTTCCATCTATAGTGATGCAATCACTCTATTGTGACACATTCATCTGGTAAACTTCTGGTCTTAGGTTTTTCCAGATTTGACTTCATTTCATTTTTCATTTTGATTTTCCTTTCTGCAATCTGTTAGTTAGGGATTTTTTGGTTACTAATGACTTGTAGCATGTGGCTTTAAGTCTTTTATGGGTCCAAGACATATCTTTGAAACTACTAACAACTAGTTTTGTAGGTTTTATTATCCAAGGTTATTAGTTTGAAACATTTTTTTAAAAAATTTCTAGATAAGAAAACACTTCAATTGGTGCATTAAAAAGAACTTTTCTTGTCTTTTTCTTGATTATGTTTGAGGTGGTAGGTGATTATTCTCTCACCTTGTGCAAACTAGGTGATAAAAAAACTAGACCCACCCATTTATATGTTTACCTCGATTTAATAATTGAAGTATCCTCTCTTGTTGCACACTTATGCGATCCTGGGTGTAAGAGAAATGGTTATTGACTCTAGAATTTGGGCCTTCCTTTGTGGGAAAAATTATGCACCCCAAGGCGAGTCAAACTGGAAATGGAGCTCTTTGGCCAAGCTACCCTGACTAGTACATAAATGTGAATCCTAAGGGAAATCCTAGAATTATGAGTGCAAATGTGTCATACGGACAAAGTAGGATTCCCTAAAACCTTGTTGAGCATAACCTCTGCAGGCTAGAATCCCTCCTTTAATGGAGCTTAATCTCTTGCCCCATGTATGCCCACTCAAATGATGGTCTCGAACTAAATACCTTTGTGCAGTAGCCAAAATCCTTCTATTTTCTAGTGCAACAATGGTCATTGTGAAGTCATCCACATTCTTGTAGTTCTTAGTAGAGGTGATCAAACTACCATGGGAGTTTTATGGGTGTTGGAAGCTTTTTTGGCCTTAAAAGTAGTGCATTGTAAGGGGAAGCCTATGCATCCAAGCTTCTGGATTCACACGCTAAGAATAAGTGCAATTGGGGAAACCCACGTGGAATGTAATGAATATTGTCCTAGCCTAACCTAGGATCATGCTTGTCTTCATTGTGTTTTTTTCAAAAGACAAGATATTGTGCTTACCAAGTGTTTTCAGACATTCAAAAAAACCCAACATCACTTTCAAATTTGGAATGAAACAGTCAACCTCAACTAATTCAAAAAATTTATCAAAATTGCAAACAAATCAAAAATTTTGCTTTCTACACCACATCTACTGTGACACATTCACTCTGTTGCACCACATTTTCCTTGTAGAACACCACATTCGCTCTGTCAAAATGCATTCACTATGCACAACACCACATTTTCCTAGTATGCACCACATTTTCTTTTTAGAAAGCCGCATTTGAAATATTAAGCCACACTTGCTTTTTGTAACGATGCATTCACTGAAACTGAGCAGCATCCGCTATACTATGATGCATTTGTGGCCTGGAAAGATGCATTCACTTAACAAAAACAAGACTTTGTCACAGACTAGAAACTGAAGTTAGACTTCTCCAAACTATACATAAACATCTTTTTTAGAAGCATTATGTGAAAATGAGATCAAAAAATTGCTCAAATCTCTCATTTCTTGTACACTTTTGCTTGCATCTTACCATAGGTTCATCTTTTCAAATTCTAGTCTCATCATTAGAACTCACCATTTTTATTTTTAGTTATAAACCAACAATTAGGTCCTCATTTCATTTTGTACATTTTGGAGTAGGAAAATCTTACCTTTGCAAAATCTTGGTCTTCAAAAGTAGAACATCATTGGACTTAGGCATCATTATCTTCCATAGTCAATTTTCCTTTTGTGATAACTTTAAAACTCATATGTCTATTTAGGAAAACTCACTTGTAATTTTGTCATTGTCATCTAGTCCTTTAAACAAGTCCTTTGATATTCCAAAATTCAGACATAGATCAAGCTTAGAGTGGTTGAGCAACCTTCTTCCAATTTAATTAAACCTTTGCATTTGCATAATTTAGACACTCTATGCCTCACTTTGCATATCTTATCCTTAAAAATTGAAAAATATCATCATAATTTCTATCATAGTCCTCATTTGACATATAGACTTTGCATTGGTCATTTACTTAGTCAAATTGGTCTTCATTGTCACCTTTGCATTTGGAATCCTTTGTTGATAATTTTATCACCTTGCATTAGTCATTTCCCTTAGGGGAAACATCATTATTACCTTGCATTGACATCTTTCTTTCCAAAAATACAAAAAAAAAAAAGTGTCATAACTCATCTTCATTGTCCTTTGGCATTAGTCATTCCCTTTAAACAACATTGTCACATTGAATTCCTTATTCGAAAAATCAAAAAACATAGTGTCATCATCTAGTTGTCATCTTTATCTTAATTTGAGCAATTCCTTATATGGTTGAGACTAGGCTTCAATGAAAGAGAACACAAATGGAAAATTTTGGACAAGACAACACCTACATTTTTGGGAATGACAGGAATCCAAACATGAATCAAGACACAAACTTTATTAATCCTTTTAGTGAGATGAACATGCCATCTTCATCATGAAACCCATTTGAATCATTTATGCATAAAGATGAACATGGACGAGTATACGTGGAAGACCTAGAAGGTGCAATAAAAAATCCCAAGTTAGCCTCTTTTGTGGAAGACATAGTCTTACATGACCCCCAAAGATACCTTGCTATGCTCCTAGACCAAGGGGTTAAACTACCACAGGGATTTGACATTAATACCCTAAGGGAAGCATCAACTAATTGTGATACCAACAATGATACAAGCAATGTTCCCAATAATTGTCAACCTCAAAACAACACAATTAATGCATTTGTTGGTGCCACATCACAAGTTGTCACAAGTACAATTAATGCTACCCCTAGTTGTACATCTCAAATAAAATAACCTCCCACTCAATCAATGCTACAAATGTTGGGGAGGCACCAACTACGTCACAAGCCATGTGACAATCAATTCCACCAACATCCTCGCAATCAGCTAGAGATACCTTTGGATCCACATCAATGGGAGCAAGTACTTTGAATCCTCTATTTGGAGCTTCATCTAGTGCCATGGGTGTGTCGTCCTCAAATCCTTTCATTGCTACCTCATTCAACCGCATTGGTGGAAGTAAATGACACATCTTTATCTGAGGATTGTAACCAATACTTTGAGCTCTCCCGTAGGCAACCTCGTGAAGTTGATGATGTAACATCCATAACATTGGACACATACACAATCCTATCCTATCTCATATGGACAAGCACATCTCCCTAGCCAATAGGAAATCCATGTCCTCGACAGTCTGGAATAAGTACCCCTCCAATTAGTGTCACCAATAGGGCATCAAATCGTGCATAATGCTCTAGCAAGAACTCCCAGCAGATCTCATATCCCTCAATCCCCATTTTTGTACCCTGATCATAGTAATATGTTGTAAAATTTTGAAACCCATGCTATGGATCATACACAATCCACTCTCCTTGGATCGATAGGCATAAGATTCGATACATGTCCTCAAGGGTGACTGTACCCTCCCTTATCAAAAAATGGAAGGAGCAAGTCTTAGAATGCCACCTCTCACAAAGCGTTATCGAGATTCCCTATTTTCCTAGATAATGGGCATATAGGTAACATAATAGAGTCCTAATCACATCAGTCACCATCTCTCCCTCTCCCGCAACTGGTCCAAGAATCTATAAGTGGATGGCCTACTCTCTCACATATAGATAGGCACCAACTGTCTCTGTACATGTCAAAACATGTGTCAACAACTTATTGAAAAGAATCATTATCATTTATCTAACACAAAAGCATTATGAAATTTGAGCTTAAACAAAGTTAGCCTTGGTTAAAATCAAATGCATTGTAGTAAGGAATTTGTGTCATTTTGTACATCATTTGCATCGCGACCTAGCATTTGCGTCATTGTTGCTCACGTTTGCATCTTGACATGGCACTTGTGTCATGGTTTTTGTCACATGCATCACTTTGATCAAATGTGTCACCCATGATCGCGAATGCGTCACAAACTTTTGAATGTGGCATTACACTCCTCATTTGTGGCATGATTTTGCAAATGCGATGTAGTTTTTAGAAAATGTGTCACATCAAATTTACCTATCCTAAAGACCTCTTATATTTGCATCATGATTCATCAAATGCATCAAACGCAAATACGAATAAGGCTTACACACATGCATATGTGTTGCAACACATTCCTTGTTTGACCTAAAACCCTAAAAATGGTAGAAAAAATGAAGAAATGAAAAAGTAAGTTAGGGGTACATACCCCTGGCTCTGAGCCCTCCGGCCATTTGTAGGTCCGTACGATCTCCTCGCAATCCTCGATCATTGGAATCACCATCTTCGCCAAGTCCTCCTCACTTTGAACTCTCAAATGTGTAAAGGTTAAAAGTGACAGTGAATTGACTTTTACCCCATTTTCAACCTATTTATAGGGTAAAAGTGAGATTTCTCAAACTTGTTATTGCTAGAGGCTCTTTTCACCGATTTTAACTACCCCTTAGGCTACTTTAAAGTTCTTGAAATTTGAAATCATTTGTGCCATTACTTTTCTAGTCATCAAATTGACGTATTAGAACACTTTCCAAATTTTTCTATTGTTGGGCCAAAATTTGAAATTTTTCCTGAGGGGGCATAAATACTTTGTACCCTCACTAGGGCATGATTTGACTTATTTTCTTTGTCACAATGCAACACACTACATTGTGACAAAGAGGGAAAAAATGTAGACACATAAAAATGACCTAGGCCTACAAGCTCTATTTTTCATCTTTCCTTCCTAGCATAATTAAGATATTTTAATTATGTCTTTGGTCCACTTTCGTCTATTAATTAAATGATTCATAATTATTTAATTAATTCATGTCCTTTTATTCTTCATTATTATTAAATAAATAAATTTTATTTATTTATTTATTTAATACGTCACTAATTGTCTAAATTCTTCCTATAATTAAATAAATGTCTTAATATATTTAATTATCTTTTTCCATCATGTCTATCTGATTATTAAATAAATAAATTATTTAATATGTTATTAATTCTTATAAGACTTCATATAATTAAATAAATTCCTTAATTTATTTAATTATTTCCACCTCGACACTTCGCTATTTCAAATAAAAATATTTATTTAAAATAGTCCTTCTCTCTAAATTTCCTCTTTTTAGTAAATAATTCAAATTAATTATTTACTGTCATGTGGCCCCACCTTTTGAATTAAATTTATTTTTAATTCAAAATAGTCTTTTTCCTCAAAAATCAAATAATTTTTAACATTTTCAGCCACCTCTTTTTCTGTGCCAATCTTATCTCTTGTCACATGCATTGTCAACTCTTGATTTGATTTTCTAAAAATCAATCTTGTCCATTCATTTTGAAATTTCCCTAATGTTTCCCTAACTCTAATTGTGGGTTGTCATATTAAATCTTATCCATTGATTCTAGGGCACTTGTCAACTTTTTATCTTGGTCATTCATTCAAAATTGCATTTTCTATAAAATGACAATTTTGGTCTCATTTTGTCATCTCATGTCATCTTGCAACCTCATGCTCATGTTTTTTCATCTCATGCTCTTGTTATCTTGTCATTTTAGGCTATTTTCCACATCCTCCATAGTTGATAGTTGCATTGTGAGGTCATTTTGTTAAAATCCTTCAACATTTGCTTAGGACTTGTCATTGTCATTAGATTGCTCACATAAAAATTGAGGGCAACATCATATTTCAGCAAGTTGAGAAGGTGTAATGGAGGTCAACCATGGAGAATGAAGACATTTGGTGAGATTGTTTCATTTTTTTCATGTCATTTCCTTTGCATTTCATTACTACTTTGAATTTTTATGTTTTGCATTTGATTTGTTATCCCTCAAAAAATTCTCTTAGTTACATTGGTGAACCTGATGCCAAAATTGTGCACATTTTGTTTTTTCATATGACATTTTTCTATTTTGTAGGTATAGGTACGACTGTGAGACATTTGATTTATAGAACAATGTATTTGATATTTCATGATGCATTTGCTGCCCAAAATGATGCATTCACTCTATTACGATCCACACGATTTGTGTAGTGACACATTTGCTTGGCCACAACGTATTTGATTTGGAATTTTCCGTATTTGTCTAACAGATTCTAGTGCATAGAACCAAGTTGCATTTGCTATCTCGAGCAAAAAAATCGCTCTGATATGATGCATTCATCTGGTATACTTTTGGTCTTAGGTTTTTCCAGATTTGACTTGTTGTAGCATGCATGGCTTTAAGTCTTTCATGGGGTCAGGGTATATCTTTGAAACTACTAACAAGTTGTTTTGTAGGTTTGATTGTCCAAGGCTATTACTTTGAAACATTGTGTTTGTTTATTTGTAAATTAGAAAACACTTCAATTTTTGCATTAAAAAGAACTTTGTTTATCCTTTGCTTAACTGTATTTTAGGTGTAAGGTGATTGTGTTCTCACCTTGTGCAAACTAGGTGATCAAAAAACCAAACCCACCTATTTTTGTGTTTACCTCGATTCAATAATTGAAGTATCATTTCCCCTTGTGCACTTGAGCAATCTTGGGTGTAAGAGAAATAGTTATTGACTCTAGAATTTGGGTCTTCCTTGGTGGTAAAATGTACTCACACCAAGGTGACTCAAACTAGCAATGAAGCTCTTTGGCCTCGCTACCCCCATCTAGTATATAAATGTGAATCCTAAGGGAAAGCCTATGATTACGAGTTTAGATGTGTAATACAAAGAAAGTAGTATTCGCCAAAACCTTGTTGAACATAACCTCTTTAGGCTGGAATCCCTCCTTTAACGGATCTTAATCTTTTGCCCCATGTATTGGTACTTGAATGGGGGTCTTGAACTAAACACCTTTGTGTAGTAGCCAAAATCCTTCTATTTCCTAGCACAACAATGGTTGTTGTAAAGGCATCCACATTATCACAATTCTTAGTAGAGGTGATCAACCTGCAATGGGAGTTTTATGGGGGTTGGAACCTTGGTTGGCCTAAGAAGTAGTGCACTATAAGGGGGAGCCTATGTAGCCAAGCTTCTGGATTCACATGCTAAGAATAAAGTGCGGTTGGAAAAACCCATGTGGAATCTAGCAAACATTACCTTGGCCTAACCTAGGATCATGCTTGTCTTCATTGTGTTTGTTTCAAAAGACAAGATATTGTCCTTTTCAATTGTTTTCAGACATTCAAACAAAACAAGCATCACTTTCAAATCTGGAAACAAACTGTCAACCTCAAATAATTCATATTTTTAACCAAAATTGCAAGCAAATAAGAATTTTTCCTTTTTGCACCGCATCTACCATGATGCATTGACTCTGCTATACTACATTCACATTGCAAAACACTGCATTTTCTCTATCAAAATGCATTCACTTTGTAGAACACCACATTTTCCTAGTATGCACTGTATTTTCTTTTCAAAAATCTGCATTCGCAATACTAAACCACACTCACTTTTTGTAATGCCACATTCACTAAAACCGAGTAGCATCTACTATACTGCAACACATCTATGACCTAGAAGGATGCATTTGCCTCACAGAAGCAACACTCTGTCATAGATCAGAAACTGAAGTCAACCTTGTCCAAAATGTCCATAAACATCTTTTTCCAAAAGAATTCTATCAAAACTAGATCAGAAAATTTCTCAAATCTCACATTTTTTGCACACGTTAGCTTGCATCTTACCATAGGTTCATCTTTGCAAATTTTAGTCTCATCATTAGGCCTCACCATTTTCATTTTCAGTCATAAACTAACACTTAGGTCCTCATTTCATTTTATATATTTTGGAGTAGGAAAAGTTTACCTTTGCAAAATCATTATCTCCAAAAGTAGGACATCATTGGACTTAGGCATCATTATCTTCCCTATTCAATTGTTCTTTTGTGAGAACTTTCCAACTCATAAGTCTAGTTAGGAAAACTCACTTGTCATTTTGTCATTGTCATCTAGTCCTTTAAACAAGTCCTTTGATATTCCAAAATTAAGACATAGATCAAGCTTAGGGTGGTTGAGCAACCTTTTTCCAAATTAATTAGACCTTTTTATTTGCATTCTCTAGACACTCTTGGCCTCACTCTACATATCTTATCCTTAAAAATCCAAAAACATTGTCATAATTTTCATCATAGTCCTCATTTGACATATAGACTTTGCATTGGTCATTTCCTTAGTCAAATTGGTCTTCATTGTCACCTTAGCATTTTGCATCCTTTCTTGATAATTTTATCACCTTGCATTAGTCATTTCCCTTAGGCGAAGCATCCTTATTATCTTGCTTTGGCATCCTTTTTTCCAAAAATACAAAAAAAATAGTTTTATAGCTCATCTTCATTGTCCTTTAGCATTAGTCATTCCCTTTAGACAACAATGTCACATTGCATTCCTTATTTGAAAAATTCAAAAACATAGTGGGGTATGTGCAGGATTATCATGGAAAAAATGGGCCTTTAAATAGCAAAAAATTAGAAAAAATAGAGTTAGGAAACTTGACGTAAAAATTTAAATAAGTTATCTATATTATTTTAAAAATATATAAGAATAGAATTTGTAGAAAATTGAATGTAGTTTCTAAACTACTAGGTTTGTTTTTTCTCAAATCTATTTGGTGAAAATTTGAAATTTCAATGCAATAGTACTTAAATTTCAAGGAAAAATAAGTAGGTGTTTGACCACCCTAACCACATTAAAATGATAATATTTTTTTATAAGATTTTAGATATAAGTAGAGGACTCATGTCCCAATGATGATGCATATTTGTTTGTAATTTTGGGTGTGTGCAAGAAGATGAGTCCACTTTTGGCTAAAAGTGGAAGTGTTTTCCCAATTTTCAGAATTTGACACATTTGACCTTAAAATTTGAAGCACTTAGAGATGGAATCTTAAAAAAGTCACTGATCATAAAATGTAGTACTCGGAGTCTAGTTTCCAAATATGTAATTTATTTCAATACCCAGATTGTAAAAATTGAGTTTCAATAGGCGTTTCTAAAAACCACTGTTTAAAAGTCACTTTTTTATACCATACATGCACGTGTACGACATCCATATTTTGACCTAAATTATCATATTTTTCTAAATCCTTTTGGGAAAAGATTTGTGACTCACTAAAGCTTGCTTTTAATATTTTTTTATAATTTTTATTGAATATTTATTTTTTTATTAAATATTTATTAGGCATATTTGTCATTTTGAAAAATCGTCGTGTACGACACGCATAAGATGACCTAAACTTATCATTTTTTATTTTTTTAAAACTGAAAAGAATTGTCTGAAGTTTGCTCGTGCAATCCGTTCGTCAAAATGTTATGTTGATCAAAAGTTATTAAAATACTAAAAAACTTGATAATTCAAGTTTATGGACTAGTTTCATTAGAAATTAATTGAAAAATAGAAAAAATAATCAAATTATTAAAAACTACATATTTGGAATTTGGACTGTCTCATCTATAATGGGTTTTAATTTCGTAAAAAAATTCTACAAAATAGGTCTTCAAACATATGTCCAAAGTCATTATTTTCCTGTGACTTTAACAGACCTTCAAGTTGCAGGTCAAACTAGGTCCAAATCTTAGGTTTGGGTCCCCAAGCCATTTCCGAACCAAAAACAAGCCAAAAACCTGCTCAAAAATTCATAATTTAAAAAAGGGATCCTGTTTCATTAAAAAGAGGGATCCGTTTTGAAATTCTTAAAAACGAAAATTTCCAAAAATGGAAAGTTTTCAAAACGGGATCCCGTTTTGAAAACTTTCGAAAAAAATTTTCAAAAAAGTTCCATTTTGGAAATTTTTTTTTAAAACTTTCCATTTTGAAATTTTCAAAAAAAAATTTTGAAAACAGGATCCCATTTTAAACTTAGGCTCAAGATCCCGAAGCTAAATAGGATCCGTTTTCTAAAAACGAGATTTAAAAACGGGATCCCATTTATTAAAAAGCGAGATCCCCTTTTTTGCAAGTCGAATTCATTTTTTTGCCTAAGGCAAAAACTTCCACATTTCGTGGACTCAACTTTGTGCACTTACCCTTTTTTTCAAGTAAATAATTAATTATGAATTTTTTATTACAAATTTTTAAAAAATAAAAAATCGTATGTCTGACCACCTTAACTTAGTCAAAACTTCATGAAATTCAATTTTTATTTTTTTAATCCTATAGTATGTGAAGCATATAATGTGACATATGTTTTGGATTCAAAAAATGTGATATTGTTTGAAAGTTATAGATATTTTTCAATCATTCTATCAATCAGGATGTTAGTCGTAATTTGAATAGAAAATGAATAATAATTACTTATTAAATTCAAAGTAAAATATAATTTATATTAGTAGAAAGCTAAGAATCTTCTTTAAAAAATCTTTTCATTTCATCAATTTTGGGTAGAAAAAAAGTAGTCAGCCACATACCCATCATATTGCCACTTTTTGGCCCATCATGATCCTGCACATACCCAATGCCATCATCTAGTTGTCATCTTCATCTTAATTTGAGAAATTCCTTATATGGTTGAGACTAAGCTTCAATGAAAGAGAAGACAAATAGAAAATTTTGGACAAGACAATAACACCTACATCTTTTCCAATGACATGAATCCAGACATTAATCAAGACACAACCTTTATTAATTCTTTTAGTGAGATGAACATGCAATCTTCATCACAAAACCCATTTGAATCATTTATTTATGTTAGTGTAATTAATTAATTATTACACTAGCATAAGTTTACTCTGGTCATGCATCTTTAGTCCTAAGTTAGATTTTAATAAATCATTTAATAAATAGGGAAATATTCCCTTCTTTATTTGGTGGGATAAGATTCCTTCTAAAAGATGAGTTGTCCTTCTACAACTTATCTCAAAATTTAATAATTATATAGATAGGGTTCACATGTTGTCACATGTTGTTAGATTAAGACACATGGCAACATCTCCTACATCTTAGATTTTTTTTTCCTATATAATCAGGCATCTTGTACATTTGTAATCATGTCATATTCAATTTGGAATCCTTGCATCTTAATGATAGTATGATATTTTTTCCATTTCTATCTTGTGGAAGTTTTGTCTTGCAAGTGATTCTTGGGTGTTTGAGGAGTTCACCTAAACTCCTACATGGTATCAGAGCTTCAGTGTTGCAGACTTCTTCTCTGGTGCAGGAGCACCTTGACACAATTATGCCTCCTTGTGGAAATTTAGGAATTTGATTCAATTTTTGTGTTTTTACCTTGTATTAAGGTCATTTGAGTCATTTATCATTTATTTTAGGAGGTCATTTAAGAAAATGTTAAAATATGTCAATGTATCCAAAAGTTGTCAACACAAAAGTTCAAAATTACAAAAAATGTAAAAAGTTGCATTAAGCAACAATTAGCTGTTAAGAGGTCATTAGAGACTAATCAATAATAGGAAGTTGAAAATAGTTGGAAACTGATTTTCCATGGTGTAAATTCCTTTAAAAAGGATTTTGAACTCCTTTTTTGGTCGTTGGTGATTGATACCTTGAAGAAAATAATAAAAAACTCTGTTTTTATGCATATTTTTCAGAAATTTGACTGTTTCAGGCTTGTGTACGGATTTGTACGGAATTTTAATGGCTCAAAACTGGTTGCAAGTTGAAGATAAATCAATCACCTTCCTTTTCAAATTGATTTCATGCATTTTAGTTAAGATTTGTGGAAGATACAATCATTTCTCTCAAAACTGTCTAAACCCTGATCTAGGGTAAAAGTTTTCAGTAAAATTTGTGTTTCTCAAAATTTAACTATTGGATTTTTCTCAAAATTGGAAAATATTTCCATAATGATATCCTCTAAAGTCTCACAAGAGCAATTGGATTAATTTTTTGATATGTGAAAGTTATAAGTGACTGTTTACATGCATATCTGGTTATTTCAATCTAATTTGTAACAATGAAGTCCAGACAGCAAGCTTGTGTTCCAAAACAAGTGTACCTAAAAATGAAATATGTTTTTAATAGTCGAAATGGGTGCTCAAAAATATATTTAATTTTTTGAGATTCAATCTGGTTTGAAAATTACACCCGATTTAGTGGTTTGATTCCCTTCAAGCAAAATTTGAGTTTTTAGTGCAAATAATTGGTAAATCTGATAAAACAGAGAAATAAGGTTGTGTAATTGATTTCTTTCTATCAAAATGAGGATTTTGAAGATGAATGAAGGTCTGGTTTGAGTTTTATAAAGGTTTAGGGTCAAGTTTTGAAGAGTTGGGCTTTGTAGCCATGAAGAAATTCAAGGAAGTTGAAGTGATTTTGGTAAAGGATTGAATTGTTTTAAGTATTGTTGTTTCTTCCTTTTCCTCTACATTAAATTGGTATCAGATCCCAGGAAAGATATGGGATGATAAGTTGGTTGTGGTTTGTGGTTTGTAGTTGTGGTTTTTTGGTTGTTTGCATGAAAGTGAGTTGTGAAGCAAGGAGGAATCTTGTTTGAGAGGATGGAGAACTTGAGAAAGCATTTGCAAGTAGAGGAAGAGAGAAAGAAGAAGAAGAGACAAGCCAAGTTTGATAAAGAGATTGTTGAGATTAAACAAGAGATGCAAAGGATGGATAGAGAGTTCCTAGAATCCATAAAGAAGATAGAATAACAGATGAAGCACTTAATGTGTTAGCACTTGAAAATACACAAGAAAGTTTCATGGCCTATTCACAAGATAATCAAAAAGAGAAGGGAAATCAGAATGAAAGAGCAAGAAACCTTTGAAGATGCAAGGGAATACTTCATTGAAAAAGAAGTTGCAGATAATCCAAGTCATGAAGATGAAGAGAAGATCAAGAGCATATATCTGATTCTAGAGGTTGAGGACATTGAGTTGGTTAAGGGAATGATCATGGATGAATTATTCATAGAGGTTTGCAAGGAGTTACAGCATGATGGAGGTATCATGATTGCCACCTTATATCATTTCATTGTGTTATTAATGCTTTCAAAAAAGGATTGTTTGCAAGTTAAAGGAAAAAGGGAGAAGCATGATATTGAGATGTACCAAAGAGTAAAGATTCTAATTTCAATTGGTGAGCAAGGTATGAAGCTGATTTGCATGGACAAGATGAAGACCAAGGTGAAAATGAAGGTGATTAAGAGCAAGGACAATTAGTGGTAGAGCATACAAAAGATGCAATTTTGTTGAGAACATCAATCCAAGTGGACTTGGATTTTTTTTCTTGATCGGGAGTATGGTGCAAGAGCACCTTGACACAATTATGCCTCCTTATGGAAATTTAGGAATTTGATTCAATTTTTGTGTTTTTAACTTGTATTAAGGTTATTTGAGTCATTTATCATTTATTTTAGGAGGTCATTTAAGAAAATGTTAAAATATGTCAATGTATCCAAAAGTTGTCAACACAAAAGTTCAAAATTGCAAAAAATGTAAAAAGTTGCATTAAGCAACAATTAGCTGTTAAGAGGTCATTAGAGACTAATCAGTAATAGGAAGTTGAAAATAGTTGGAAACTAATTTTCCATGGTGTAAATTCCTTTAAAAAGGATTTTTAACTCCTTTTGTGGTCGTTGGTGAATGATACCTTGAAGAAAATAATGAAAAAACCCTGTTTTTATGCATATTTTCAAAAATTTGACTGTTTCAGGCTTGTGTATGGATTTGTACGGACTTTTAATGGCTCAAAACTGGTTGTAAGTTGAAGATAAATCAATCACCTTCCTTTTCAAATTGATTTCATGCATTTTAGTTAAGATTTGTGGAAGATACAATCATTTTTCTCAAAACTGTCTAAACCCTGATCTAAGGTAAAAGTTTTCAGTAAAATTCGTGTTTCTAAAAATTTAACCATTGGATTTTGGTCAAAATTGGAAAATATTTCCGTAATGATATCCTCGAAAGTCTCACCAGAGAGATTGGATTAATTTGTTGATATGTGAATGTTATAAGTGACTGTTTACATGCATATCTGGTTATTTCAATCTAATTTGTAACAATGAAGTCCGGACAGCAAGCTTGTGTTCCAAAACAAGTGTACCTAAAAATGAAATATGTTTTTAATGGCTGAAATGGGTGCTCAAAAATGTATTTATTTTTTTGAGATTCAATCTGGTTTGAAAATTACACCCGATTTAGTGGTTTGATTCCCTTCAAGCAAAATTTGAGTTTTTGGTGCAAATAATTGGTAAATCTAATAAAAAAGAGAAATAAGGTTGTGTAATTGATTTATTTCTATCAAAATGATGATTTTGAAGATGAATGAAGGTCTGGTTTGAGTTTTATAAAGGTTTAGGGTCAAGTTTTGAAGAGTTGGGCTTTGTAGCCATGAAGAAATTCAAGGAAGTTGAAGTGATTTTGGTAAAGGATTGAATCGTTTTAAGTATTCTTGTTTCTTCCTTTGCCTCTGCATCATTCTTAGATATGAGGAATCAATCTTGGCATGAAAGTCTTGCTAGACGCAAACAAATTTTTAAAGCCATTTTTCAATTTTGCTTCAAAAATCTAGCTTCCATTCAAGTGCAGGAAAAATGATTTCTAGGTTTTGTAGCTAGTGTTGAAATATGAACTGGGTATCTTTTAGATTTTTGATACCTTATATGAATCTAAAGAAAATCACCGAACAAAAAGTGGCATGTGTCATTTTTCCCTTAATTGAAAGTTTTAAAAAAATATTTTTTCATTTGCTGCTTGCTAGATCAAAAAAATATTTCTGGGTTTTGTTCTTAGCTTCAAAATATTTTTGGGTTTCTATTTTTGTCCACTCATTCTGAATAGATTTTGCAAAAATTAAATCAAAAGGATTTTTTTTGGCTAGAAAACCCATTTCCTGCAAGTTAAATTTAGTTTTTTGAAAAAATCATAACTTTTGGCCATGGTATCAAATATTAACAAACGAGATACCGTTGGAAAGGGAATTTTGTCTACTTTTTAGTGGTGGCATCCATTTTGTAAAAATTTTCTTACAAAAAATTCTACAGTCAACTAAATTCAAACCTCTAGTTTGGACTCAAAGGCTCGTAACTTCACAACCATTTATCGGATCTCAGTGATTCCAGCAGTATCAGAAAGCTTATTTGAAGCTTTTTCATCAGTCTAGACTCCTTGATCAGTTTTAGCTCCAGGTACTCTTGCATTGATTTTTTTAGTTTGATGCATTTGTTCAATAACCTGGACATCCTGAAGCTTGGGAAAATATTTTTTGATCTGGGTAGCATCACTTCAAATGCATATCATATTTTGAAGTCTTCTATTTGTTGTTGAAGCTCATTTATCTTTGTATTTGTTTTGGAGAAAGTTCATTATGGGGCTTGCATATACTCTTTCTTTGGTTATGTTGCACAAGGGTAACTATCAACAATGGCGAGATGAGATCTGCCAACATTCATTGCCTCATCTGTTTAGTATAGTTCCCCATCTGAGTGAAGGTATTCATGAACTTGCTTAGAGTTGCAAGTGATACACTATCTTGGAGATCATTTCTATGCAAGTTAATTCTGATGTTTTGAATTCTATTGATCATTGTGATTGTCCTCACATTCTTTGGACTAAGCTTTGGGAGATTTATAGAGATTTAGATACTCCACCATTCCCCAATGGTCAGGATTCAGAATGTCATTCTTCAGATCAGGTACCCCATGATGATATTATTGTGCAGGAGGTTGATTGTCTTGATCCTTTTGAAGAGGTTGACAAGGTTCCCTCAGGTGCTTCTTCTTCATCGGAGATAGATGGTATCCCTTCACATTCAGTAATTTCTTGTCTAGATTCATTGATTGAGGCTTCCACTATCATCATCCATCATGACACATTTAGTTTTTTAGACTTGGCATCATAGGATGGCTTTGTTTCAGGTATCACTGACTTGGCTACTTCTAAAGGTTTAGAGGACATTCTTGAGGGGATATCACTCCTCTATTCAGAGATTTCATATACGAGACCTCTTCCCTATCATTCCATTCAGGATTTGAGGTTTCTTCATCATCCCATTAGATTTTCTTTAGATTTCTTTCAGTGGTTTTGAGGACATTTCATTCAGGGGGGATATCAAGTCACTATCTTTGGATATTGTTCAGAATTAGTTTCTACATCATCCTAGTTTGTCACCCTCTTCATTGATTCTGGCATCTTCATCTTCATGCAAGGAGACATTTGATCAAAGTTTAGAGACATCATCATAATTCATCTTTCCTTCCTTCAATTCCTATCTGGAATGGGAAGCATCTCTACACTTGCACTTGGTTTTGTTTCTTCTAAAAGGGAGACAAGTTGTTTTCTAGCATTGGATCATGTTTTGGCTTCAGAAACTTACCATCTTTACTGATGATCAAATATTTTGGGGGGGCTATATAATCTCTCTCTTTCCCTCCGATGGGGGGGCTATTGTATTGTATCCATGTGACGGATGGTGTCCTTGGGGGGTATTTGGGAGTCCTCTATCATCCTTCCCATCCTATCACATTTTTATATTTTCATCTCCTTTTTGGAGAGGGGTTTTGTTGCCACTTGGTTTTCCCCTTTTCTCAGGTTGTGGGATATTTTTTTCATCTTCATGTACATGGGTACCTAACATGGCCTCGTAGCCGAGACCCATCATCGATCTTCTTCTTACATGTTCCTCCCTAAGTTGAACTTATGGGGGGTGTTAATATAATTAATTAATTATTACACTAGCATAAGTTAACTTAGGTCATGCATCTTTAGTCCTAGGTTATATTTTAATAAATCATTTAATAAATAGGGAAATATTCCCTTCCTTGTTTGGTGGGATAAGATTCCTTCTAGAAGATGAGTTGTCCTTCTAGAACTTATCTCAACATTTAATAACTATCTAGATAGGGTTCAAATGTTGTCACATGTTGTTAGATCAAGACACATTGCAACATTTCCTGCATCTTAGGTTTTCTTTCTTGCCTATATAATCAAGCATCTTGTACATTTGTAATCATGTCATATTCACTTTGGCATCCTTGCATCTTAATGATAGTATGATATTTCTGCCATTTCTCTCTTGTGGAAGTTTTGTCTTGTAGGTGATTCTGGGGTGTTTGAGGAGTTCACCTAAACTCCTACAATGCATAGAGATGAACATGGACGAGTATACATGGAAGACCTAGAAGGTGCAGTACGAAATCCCAACATAGCCTCTTTTGCGGAAGACGTAGTCTTACATGACCCCCAAAGATACCTTGCTATGCTCCTAGACCAAGGGGTTAAACTACCACATGGATTTGACATTAATACCCTAAGGGAAACATCACCTAATTGTTGGATTTTGTGGATGTGTTGGTGATATGTAGTTGTCATTGATGTCAATACTATTAGCATTTCTTGTACTAGAGGCTGTAGATGTTGAGGATATTGAGAAAATTGTAAAAGAAAGTGTTCTAGGTTCTGTATAGAACTGTGCAAGTCTTGAAGACATTTTTTTTCTTTACATTGAAGTTCAACTACTATGGACTAAAGGGTTTTGTAATGATTGTATCGAGATCATCTACCGAAAGTTTTAGAGGTTCACGTATATATTTGATCATGTTGTGGTCTGACAATGTTTTTGTGGTTTCTGTTAGTGTTCTTGAATGAAGTTTGTGTGATTCTGGAAATCTCAGTTGTTGTGGATGTTTCTCTATTGCTTTTTGGTGTTCTTGGATATTTCTACATCATGCTCTATCCTTGTGGTACATCCACATTAATCAGTGTGTTCATGGCCAGAAAGTTTTCCTGCGTATGTTCATTTTTCTTGTTCTTGGCCAACACATTGATGGTAGCGTGTTGTGGATCATCAAGGTGAAATTAATTGAAATCTTTTTGTGTTGGAGTTTCAAATTTGGGTCTCCACTATGTTGTGGCCGACCTTGGTGGATTCACATAAAATCTTATTTGTAAATTTGGGCCGACATTGTAAAGATTTTTTATTTTCCTGGTTGACTAAGTTATTGATGAAATCTCATGTAGCGGATATTTAAGAGTGATTGTTTTGTCGGTGTTGGGTGTTGGAAAGGAATTGAGTGTTCTCTTATGTGTGTATGTGTGAAGATCATTTGATTACTATGTAGAGTGTGAAGAAGGTTAAGAGAAGTGTGAAATAGTTTATAATGGATTTTTTTGTGCCTAATTGGAACTGTAATCATGCTTGTGGAGAAGCCATTCTTTTAGTTCATACCCTATAGATTTTGATCCTATTATGTATTGTTGGGTAGTGATCCCCTTTTGTATTTGAGCAGTGAGCTCTAGGCAATGTGCTTGAATGCATGAGCATTCCCCTTATTATTTCTCTTTATACTTTTAACTGGGTATAATCTTGTGGACTAACATCCACCATGGTTTTTCCCCTAACAAGGTTTCCATGTAAAAAAATATTGGTGTTCTCTATCTCTTTGATGTTTTAATTGCTTTTGGTTAATTTCTTATTCATCAAATCTAAGATTAAGTTAAGTAAAGTTTGAAAATTTTATTATTCTGTGACAACCGATTCATCCCCCCCCCTCAGTTATTTGTCCTTATTTTTCCAACAATTGGTATCAGAGCAGGTTCCTCTGAAGATGTCTAAAATCTTGAGGTGATCTAGGATGAAAACATTCAAGAAGGACAGTCCAAGATTTGATGGAACTAACTACTCACTATGGAAAGTTAGGATGTAATGTCACCTGAGGTGTATTGGTGAAGCCTACTAGAATATTACAAAAGATCCATGTGTTATTCATGTGAATGGTCCCTCCACTACTGATGGGACCAAAGATGTTGAAAAATAATATCAGGGCTATAGAAGCTTTGGTGAGTGCTTTGACATATTCAGAGATGGCTAATGCGGTAGGACTGCAGACAACTCATGATATTTGGATGAAGCTATAAAATTTTCATGAACGAGATGTACAAGTGAAGATGGCTAAGATATAAAGTCTAAAAGGAAAGTATGAAAATTTGAAGATGAAAATATCACCTATTTTATGGAAAGAGTAAATAAAATAGTGATGGGTTTTACATGTGCCGGTGGTTCTCTAGATGAGGATGAAATTGTGGCTAAGATACTTAGATCCTTGCCTCCCCACTGGGTATGCATAGGATCATGGTGGGCCAAAAAGTGGCAATATGATGGGTATTTGTAGGGCATGTGCCTGACGACTTTTTTTTACCCAAAATTAATGAAACGAAAAGGGTTTTTAAAGGATATTCTTAGCTTTCCACCAATATAAAATTATTCTTTTACTTTGAATTTAATAAATAATTATTATTCATTTTCTATTTGAATTACGACTAAATCCTTGATTGATAGGTTGATTGAAAAACATCTATAGCTTTCAAACAGTATCGCATTTTTTGAATCTAAAATATGTGTCACATTCTATGTTTCGCATACTAAAGGATTAAAAAAAAAAAAATTGAATTTCATGAAGTTTTGACCGAGTTAAGGTGGTCAGACATACGAGTTTTTATATTTTTTTAAAGTTGTAATTAAAAAATCATAATTAATTATTTACTTGGATTTTTTTTTAAAAAAAATATGCATCACATCTGGGCATGAGTCCTCTACTTATATCTAAAATCTTATAAAGAAGTATTATCATTTTATTATGGTTAGGGTGGTCATACAAACACCTACTTCTTATTTTTTCCCTGAAATTGAAGTACTTCTGCATTGAAATTTCAATATTTTACCAAATAGATTTTTTTCTTTTTAAAGTAAACCTAGTATATTAGAAACTACATTCAATTTGCTATAAATTCTATTCTTACATACTTTTGAAATAATATATATAACTTATTCAAATTTTTATGTGAAGTTTCATAACTCTTTTTTTTGAACTTTTTGCCACTTAAGGGCCTATTTTTTCCATGATGATCCTGCACATACTCTCCTACAAAGTGAAGGCTCATGCTATTGAAGAGTTTAGATCAGTAACAAAGATGTCAATAAATATGTTGGTTGGTAAGCTTGCTGATTTTGAATTAAGTGAATTTATTCCAAAGACCAAATCTGCATTCAAGGCTACTTTATTCCGAAGTAACAAGAAAAGATATAGTTCGAGAGAGAGATCCAGAAAGATACCCAAGTATGATGAAGAACTGAAAGAGCTTGAAGAAAAAGAAAGAGAGGTAGAAGAATTGGAAGCACTAATTGTAAAGAAAGAAGGCAGAGGGAAAGGTAAGTATGAAGGAGTTTTACCCATTAAATGTTTTTCATGTAGTAAAATAGGTTGTTTTGCATCAAGACATCCTGAAAGGGTCCCAAAAACTAAGCCTAACAAGTCTAGATTCCAAAAGAAATGTTACTTTGTTGAAGGAGTGACTAATGATGAGTCTGATAAAGATACTCGAAATGAAGATGAACGGGTTTTCATTGCTATCGTTGAAAATAGTCCTATGGCTACTGAAGATGAGAAAGCTCTTACAACTTGAGTTGAAGAAAATGATGAGTGGGTTATTGATAGTGGATGCTCACATCATATGACTAGTGATAAAAACAAATTTGTAAGTCTAGAGAAATATGATGGTGGTGTTGTAAGATTTGGAGACAACAATGCTAGTGTGATTCGTGGCAGAGGTTCTATTTTTCTTGGTGGTAAGGATAACACTGATGATGTTCTTTATGTTGAAGGCTTGAAGCACAATATTTTGAGTGTTGGAAAAATGGTGGGAAAAGACTATGATATACAATTCAAAAATGGAAGATACAAGATACATGGAAGTTCTGGCAATATGATTGTTACTGGTAAATAGACAAAAGGTAATATTTTTAACTTGAATACTGCTAGTGGGAGTTGTTTAATTGCTCAAATAGATGAAAGCTAGTTGTGGCATAGAAGTTTGTGTCATGTAAATTTTGATAACATTGTCAAGGTAAGTTCCACTCAAGTAGTAAGAGATCTACCTAAGTTAGTGAAGCATGCTAACACAATTTGTAAGAAATGTCAGATGGGTTAATAGACTAGAGTCTCTTTTTGGAGCAAGTAGTTTCATTAAAATTTTTTGCTAGAGTTGCTACATACTAACCTTTGTGGTCCCTCCAAATTCAGAAGTATTCATGGAGAAAGGTACTTTATATTGATTATTGATGATTATTCTAGAATGATATGGGTTTCCTTTTTAAGAGAAAAATATGAAGCACTAGAAAAGTTAAGTTTCAAGGCTATGGAAGAGAATGAGAATAGTCTAAAAATCAAGTGTTTGAGATTTGGCAGAGGTGGTGAGTTCATCTCTAGGGATTTCAACTCTTTTTGTGAAGATCACGAAATTAGAAGACATTTATCTCCTTTACGAACCCCTCAACAGAATGGAGTTGCAAAAAGAAATAATAAAACAATTTTGGATGCTATTAGAATAATGATGTTAGAAGGAAATGTGCCCCAGAGCTATTGGAGTGAAGCTATAAGCACTACTGTGTATACTTTAAACTAGGTAAATGTTAATGGAAATTTTGGTAAGACCCAATTTGAAATATGGTTTGGTTACAAGCCTACTATTAAGTATTTCATGATATTTGGAAGAAAATGTTATATCAAGAGAGATGATGATATAGGCAAGTTTGATGCATGAAGTGATGAAATAATATTTTTAGGTTATTCTACTAAGAGCAAGGCCTACCGATGCTATAAAAAATGACTAAGAAGGATGGTTGAGAGTGAAAATGTCAAAGTTGATGAGGATTCTATCAAAACACTAAGATATAGTGGATATCATTCTAATGAAGACAATACAAAAAAAGGGAAGAATCTTCAAACACAAAATCAACTTCAAATTGTGTCATATGTTCCAATTGTTCTAATGAAGCAAGCAAAAACAAGTGCAAGTGAAGAGGAGAGAGCAAAAGAAATAGAAGTTCAAGAAAATCCTAAAACTCTGAGGTATGTAAAGCTAAATCATTCTGAAATTCAAATTATAGGAGATAAGAATAAAGGAGTACAAACTAGAAGAAAAATTGCAGAAGAATATTGTCTGATTTCCAAGATTGATCCTAAAAATGTCACTGAAGCCTACCAAGATGAACACTTGATGGAAGTTATGAAGGAAGAGCTGACACAAATTGAAAAGAATGACACATGGATACTGGTTCCCAGACCTAAAGACAAAAATGTGATTGATACTAAATGGGTGTTTCAGAACAAGCCGAATGAACAAGGTGAAGTGGTCCGGAACAAAGCAAGATTGGTATGTAAAGGGTATTCTCAGATGGAAGGTGTTGACTTTGAAGAAAATTTTGTCCCTGTTGCTAGAATCAAAGCTATTAGATTATTTCTTACTTATGCTTCATACAAGGACTACAAAGTCTATCAAATAGATGTGGAGTTAGCATTTCTAAATGGAGAACTAGAAATATATATTGAATAGCCGAATGGATTTTAGCTAACTAACAAGGAAGATATGGTCTATCACTTGAAGAAATCTCTATATGGACTCAAGCAAGCCCCTAGAGGATGGTATACTAGATTGGACAAATACCTACTGAAGCTTGGATTCACTAAAGGTACTACTGATGGCAACTTATATTTCAAATTCGATCATGATAAAGAATTAATTATAGAAGTCTTTGTTGATGACATCATTTTTGGAGGAGATGATGGTTTGTGCATGAAGTTTTTTTATGAGATGAAGGATGAATTTGAGATGAGTATGATTGGAGAGATGAAGTTCTTTCTAACATTACAAGTGACCCAGTTAGACAAAGGGATATTTATATCTCAACCTAAATATGTGAGAGAGCTACTAAAGAAATTTGGGATGAAAGATTCAAAGCTTGTAGGTACTCCCATGGTGACCACATGCAAGCTAACACAAAATGATGATTCTCCTAAAGAAAATCAAACTAGATACATGTCAATGATCAATGGATTACTTTATTTAACTCAGACTATACCATATATTATGAATGCTATATGTATGGTTGCTAGATTTCAGGTTGATCCAAAAGAATCACATGTAACTATTGTTAAGAGGATATTCATATATCTGAAATGAACAATTGACTTCAGACTATGGTATACGGGTATGTGCAGGATCATCGTGCAAAAAATAGGCCCTTAAGTGGCAAAAAATTCAGAAAATTCAGTGTTAGGCAACTTGACATAAATATTTGAATAAGTTATCTATATTATTTCAAAAATATGTAAGAAAATAATTTGTAGAAAATTGAATGTAGTTTCTAAAATACTAGGTTTATTTAAAAATAAATAAAATCTATTTGCTGAAAATTTGAAATTTCAATGCAGTAGTACTTAAATTTCAGGGAAAAAATAAGAAGTAGGTGTCTGACCACCCTAACCATAATAAAATGATAATATTTTTTGTAAGATTTTATATATAAGTAGAGGACTCATTTCCGGATGTGATGCATATTTTTTTGTAATTTTTTTCCAAGTAAATAATTAATTATGATTTTTTATTACAACTTTTAGAAAATATAAAACTCGTCTCACCACCTTAACTTGGTCAAAACTTCATGAAATTTATTTTTTTTTTTTAATCCTATAGTATGTGAATCATAGAATGTGATGCATGTTTGATTCAAAAATATGATACCGTTTGAAAGTTATAGATGTTTTTCAATCAGCCTATCGATAGGACTTTTGTCGTAATTCTAATAGAAAATGAATAATAATTATTTATTAAATTCAAATTAAATCATAATTTATATTTTTGGAAAGCTGAGAATCTCCTCTAAAAACCCTTTTCATTTCATTAATTTTGGGTGAAAAAAAAGTCGTCAGCCACATACCCCCATAATATTGCCACTTTTTGGCACACCATGATCCTACACATACCCATCCAATGGATGATGATCTCACTTTGAGTGCATATACTAATGTGGATCGGGCTAGTGATGTAGATGACAAAAAAAGTACTAGTGGTGGTGCTTTCTTCCTAGGGAAGAAGCTAGTGTCTTGGTTGAGAAAAAAGCATAATTCCATTTCTCTATCTACTGTTGAAGCAGACTATATTGCTATTGCAAACAATTGTACTCAAGTGATATGGATGAAACAAATGTTGAAGGATATCAGGGTGATATATGAAGAACCTATTGTCATATACTATGACAATTCAAGTGTAATAAATGTTTCAAAGAATCTAGTACTACACTCTAAGACTAAGCATATATCAATCAAGTCTCATTTCTTAAGAGAGAAAGTGAATGAGAAAGAAGTCAGATTGGAGTATGTACCTACCAAAGAACATATTGCATAAATATTTACAAAACCATTTCTAAAGGATTCTTTTGAGTATCTCAGAGGAATGCTAGGGGAAATTACCCCACCTCATAAGAACTAGAAGATGCATTTACTTGCATCAATCCATGAGCTACATTGCTATACTCTGATCTGGATTAATGAATTTGTGGCTGCTACTCAAGGGGAGTAGTCAAATGTGCAGATATGTGGTTCAGAGCATGTATATGGAAAGGTCATGGTTACATTTTCCATTGATGTCAAAGGGGGAGAAGTGCAATGTGAAAAATATTTCAAAGGAAAAGAGCCTGGTGGGGAGAAGTGCAGTTGAGAAGAAGAGTCAGTTTGTTCGGTTGATGGTATTTTTCACATCATGTGTTGCCATCAATGCTAAAGGGCGAGATTGTTGGATGTTATGGATTTGTTGCTAATATGTGGTTGTCATTGATCTCAAAACACCATTAGCATTTGGTGTACTAGAGGTTGTATATGTTGAGGATATTGAGAAAATTGTAAAAGAAAGTGTTCCAAATTCCTTGTGGAACTGTGTAGGTCTTGAAGGCATTTTTGTTCTTTACATTGAAGTTCAACTATTGTGGACTAAAGAGTTTTATGATGAGTGTATCTAGACCATCTACAAGAAGCTTCAAAGGTCCACGTATATATTTGATCATGTTGTGGTCTGACATTGTTTCTGTGGTCTCTGTTAGTCTTCCTGAATGAAGTTTGTGTGATTATGACAATCTCAGTTGTTGTAAATGTTTCTCTATTGTTTCTTGGTATTCATGGATGTTTCTAGATCATGCTCTCTCCTTGTGGTATGTCCACATTGATTGTTGTGTTCGTGGTTGGAAATTTTTCTTGCGTATGTTCATTTTTTTTGTTCTTAGCTGACATGTTGATGGTAGCATGTTGTGGATCGTCGAGGTGAAATTAATTGAAGTATTTTTGTGTTGGAGTTTAAATTTTTTGTCTCCACTATGCTATGGTTGACCTTGGCGGATTCACATTAAAATCTTATTTGTAAATTTAGGCCGACATTGCAAATATGTTTTATTTTCCTAGCCAACTAAGTTATTGATGAAATCTCATGTAGAAAATATTTAAAAGCGATTATTTCATCGGTATTGGGAGTTGGAAAGGTGTTGAGTGTTCTCTTATGTGTGTATGTACAAAGATCATTTGATTACAAAGCAGAGTGTGGAGAAGGTTGAGTGAAGTGTGAAATAGTTTATGAAGGAGTTTTATGTGCCTAATTGGAACTATAATCAGGCTTGTGGTGAAGCTATTCTTTCAGTTCATACCCACTAGATTTTGATCCTATTCTCTATTGTTGGGTAGTGATCCTCTTTTGTATTTGAGCAGTGAGCTCTAGGAAGTGTACTTGAATGCACATGCTTTCCCCTTATTATTTCTCATTATAATTTTAACCAGGTATAATCTTGTGGACTAACATCCACCGTGGTTTTTCCCCTAACAGGGTTTCCATGTAAAAAAATCTTGGTGTTCTCTGTCTCTCTGATGTGTTAATTTCTTTTGTTTAATTTGTTATTCATCAAATCTGAGATTAAGTTAAGTAAAGTTTGAAAATTTTATTATTCTGTGAAAATTGATTTACCCCCCCTCTCTCAATTGTCTGTCCTTATTTTTCCAACACTAATCACGATACAAACAATGATACAAGCAACATGCCCAACAATTTTCAACCTCAAAACAACACAAGTAATGCATTTGTTGGTGACACATCACAAGTTGTCACAAGTGCCATTAATGCTACCCCTAGTGGTACCTCAAATCAAAACACCTCCCACTTGATCAATGCCACAAATGTTGGGGGAGCACCAAATATGTCACAAGCCATGTCACAATCAATACCAACAACATCCTTGCAATTAGTCGGAGCTACTTTTGGATCCTCATCGATGGGAGCAAGTACTTCGAATCCTCTATTTGGAACTTCATCTAGTGCCATGGGTGTGTCATCCTCAAATCATTTCATTGGTACCTCATTGAACCCCATTGGTGGAAGTAAATGACACATCTTTTTCTGAGGACCGCAACCAATACTCTAAACTCTCTCGTAGGCAAGTTCATGAAGCTGATGATGTAACATCCCCAACAATTAAGGCCCCTGGACACATACATTGTCATGTCTCGTCTCATCTCGAGAAGTAAATCTCCCTAGCCAATAGGATATCTGTGTCCTCAATGGTTAGGAATCAATACCCTTCTAATCATTGTCACCAATAGGGCATCTAATCACATAGAATTCTCCACTAGGAACTCCTAGCAGATCTCATATCCCTCAATCCCTAGTCCTGAACCTTGATCATGATAATATGTTGTAAAAGTGATACCCATGTTGTGGATCATACACGATCCGCTCTCCTTGGATCAGTAGGAGCAAGATATGATACACATCCTCAAGGGTCACTACAGCCTCCCCCATAGGAAAATAGAAGGAGTAGGTCTCAGAATGCCACCTCTCACAAAGTGTTGTCAAGAGTCCCCTATTTTCCTGAATAATGGGCATATAGGTAACATAATAGAGCCCTAATCACATCAGTTGTCATCGCCCCCTCTCCTACAACTAGTATGATAATCTATAAGTGGATGGCCTACTCTCTCGCATATAGATAGTTACCAACTATCTCTGCACATGTCAAAACAAGTGGACCAACAACTTATTGAAAAGCATCATTATTATTTAACTCAAAAGCATTATGAAATTTGAGCTTAAACAAAGTTAGCCTTGGTCAAAGTCAAATGCATTATAGTAAGGAATTTGTGTCATTATGTACATCATTTGAATTGTGACCTAGCATTTGCATCATTCCAACTCACATTTGAATCTCGACATGGCACTTGCATCGTGGTGTTTGTCACATGCATCACTCTATTCAAATGCATCACCCACGATCATGAATGAGTACAAATTTTTGAATTTGGCATTATGCTCATTTGCAGCGTGATTTTGTAAATGCGTCTTAGTTTTCCACAAATGCATCACATGAAATTGATGTATCCTAATGACTTCTTGCATTTGCATCACAAAGCATCAAATGTGTCGAACATGAAAGTGAATTGTGTTTATCTGCATGCATATGCATTGCAGTGCATTCATTGTTTATCTTGCAATTCTCAGTCACTAGAATAACCATCTTTGTCAAGTCCTTGCTCTAAGCTCTCAAATGTGCAGAGGTTAAAATTGAAAGTGAATTGACTTTTACCCTATTTTAAACATATTTATAGGGTCAAAGTGGTATTTTTCAAAAAAAAAAATTATTGGAAGCTCCTTTTACCGATTTTGACTGCCCCTTAGGCTGCTTTAAACTCCTTGAAATTTGAAATTGTTTGTGGCATTTCTTTTTTGGTCATCAAATTGACTTATTGGGACAATTTCCAAACTTTTATGTCACTGATCCAAAATTTGAAAATTTCACTCAAGGGGGAATAGATACTTCATACCCTCATTGGGGCATGATTTGACTTATTTTCTTTGTCATAATGCGACAAACTACATTATGACAAAGAGGGGAAAAATGTAGACACAAAAAAATGACCTAGTCCTGCAAGCTCTATTTTTCATCTTTTCTTCCTAGCATAATTAAGACATTTTAATTATGTCCTTAGTCCACTTGTTACAGGATTTAGAATGGCCATAGAATGTCCTTAGTTCAAGTTTATGGGGATTCTCAGCTAGTTATCAACCAAGTGAATGATGACTATGACACCAAGAATGAGAAATTAATGCCATATAAACAAATGGTTGATAGCTTTCACACATGTTTTCACATGTTGAATTTTGATCAAGTGTCAAGGACACAAAACAAGGCTAAAATGCAATGGCTATGATTGGATCTCTCTTGGACATTCCCAATAACATGCACACATTTGGAAATTCTTGGTAGAATAACTTTTGGTCCCTACTTATGATATCCCAGAATCAGAGATGTTTTATGAGCTTGTTGGTCCCAATTCACCATTGTATGAAGACATTTAAGTCTATCTCAAGTCCCAAGCCCTTCCTCCCAACCTATCCAATAATCAATGAAATTATTTCATTTGAAAAGTTTCCCAATATGCCATCATCAGCAACACCCTATACTGCCAAAGCTTTGAAAATACCCTCCTTAGATGTCTCGACACTAATGAAGCATGAAAAACCTTATGAGAGGTGCATGAGGGTATATACTGGTCTCATTTGAGTGGTCCTACTCTAGCCAAGAAGATAACAAGAATTGAGTATTACTGGCTGACCATTGAAAAGGATGCACTTCAGTTTGTTAAGACGTGTCGCCAATTTCATATACATATTGATTTGATTCATGCGATGGTACAAGAACTTCGACCGATTACTTCTCCATGGCCCTTCACACAGTGGGGACTCAACATCATGGGAAAATTCAGCCTACCTCTTCCAATGGTCATAAGTTCATTATCACCACCACTGAGTATTTTACTAAGCAGATCAAAGCCATCCCCCTTACATACATAAATGGTAAACAAATTTCTAAATTCATCCTCAATTACATCATTTGTCAGTATGGTGTACCCTAATCCATCATCACTGACAATGGATGTACATCCTTTCAAAAATCAAGATATCCATGAGTTATGTGAGTGATTCCATATCAAACATCATTTCTCCACACCATACTACCCACAAGGAAACATTCAAGCTGAGGCGTCCAATAAAATAATCATCAAAATTCTCAAAAAGATAGTCAATGACAATGGTTGTGACTAGCACATTCAACTCAACCCTGCTTTGTGGGCTTACCACACTAGCATTCGCACACACACATGATCTACACCATTTTCCTTCATCTTGGGAGTTGAAGCAATCTTTCCCATTGAGGTTGAAATACCCTCCTTGTGAGTCTCCCTGAAGGGTCTTATTGATAATGAGGAGTACAGACACTCACAACTACATGAATTGGAGATGTTAGAGGAACATCGACACAATGCATTGAATCATTTATAAGCATATCCAAATAGGCTCTATCATAGTTACAACAAAAGAGTTATGGTCAAAAAAATTGACATAGGTGACTTGGTCCTCATGCAAAATCCCAAGAATCAATCAGATAGAGAAAAACTTGGAAAGTTTGAACCAAATTAGCTCAATCCTTATATTATCACATCTTATTTTGGTCTTGGAGCATATCAGTTGGCAACTCCACATGGAGAACAATTGAAAGATCCTATAAATAGTCTATATCTGTGAAAGTTCTATGCATAGCCTCAGAAAGTCAGGCTAAAAACCTTTTAAATATATATATATATATAT
Organism: Sequoia sempervirens; assembly: GCA_007258455.2. NCBI lineage: Eukaryota > Viridiplantae > Streptophyta > Pinopsida > Cupressales > Cupressaceae > Sequoia > Sequoia sempervirens. The sequence goes on along the minus strand of VDFB02000008.1, from coordinate 111,704,915 downwards.
ATATATAATTGTCACCCTTATGAAAACCTAGCAAATAGGCATCTTGGTGACACCCAAAAAATAGAAAAATGACAAAAATAGTAAAGAAAAATAATTTGTCCAAAAATTCAAACCTAGAAAACAGGCACTTTGGATAAGTACCATGGTGGAAACCTGGAAAACAGGTGCTTTGGATAAGTACCATGGTGAAAACCTGGCAAACAGGTGCCATGCATAGTCAGTCTTTACTCTACCATCTACTATCACTCCATCTACCTTGGTCCATAATAAACACTATTTCTTCTATCACCATCTTGACACTTAACATGACATTACACCATCCCTTTTCATGGTTAACAAATGATTGACATCAAGTCCTGCAGACCATCCATTCATTACCCCAGACATGTCCTTTTCATATCCTTCAAATTTGGCTAAGTCTTAGACCTGACTAGGGGAAATTCATTATCACCTGACTGTAGTGGGTATTGCACATGGTCTTGTCACTCATAAAAAGTCCTAAAAAAAATCCTAAAAAACATAAAAATCATAAAAAAACCCTAAAAATCATAAAAAGTCTTGAAAAAATCCTAAAAATCATAAAAGTCCCAAAAACATCCTACAAATTGAAAAATGTCCTAAAAAAACCTAAAAATAGAAAAATGTCCTGAAGAAATCCAAAAAAAAATCAAAATTTCTTTAAAACCCAAAAAAACAGAGTCAATGTCAATGGAGTCAATAAAGTTAGTCATATAAGTCAATCTTTGTCATTGTCAATTTATGTTGTCTCTACATATTTGCTATGTAGGAAAGGCTCATCTTCGAACCCCTAAGACATTAGGTCAGTCCTCTTAGGTTTGTCAAAATTAAATCATGACTCATGAAAAATTCATTTGGTCATGTCGAACTACAAGGTCTCTAAATGTATGATGTAGGAAAGGCCATCAATCGATGAGCCCCTGAGGCCACACTAGGTTAGTCTATTAGGGTTCATTACACTGTACTAGCACACATATCAAAACAATCTTTAATCAGGTAGACGCTTTATCAATCTTAACGAAAACTCTTATTCAAATAAAATTTAACAAATCTTTAACAATCAAATTAGCATGTCAAACTTGGCATGTGATCAAACTCGGTCAAACTAGTCAAACACCGTCAAACTTAGTCAAAGTTTGTCAAATTGTCAAATCTTGATTATTCTTTAGATGTGTCCTTCTGAAGAACGACCTCTGGCACTTATTTATGTCCTAGGATGTATCCTTTATAGGCATTTCCATTATCATTTGGCATTTAAGGGATTCTCATGATATTTGAGAAAATAGTCCCTTTGACATCGACATCATTCAAGATGTGTCCTTCCTAAATTTGGCACCCTAACATCTGGACATCAACATCATTCGGGATATGTCCTTCCTAAATTTGACATCTTGACATCAACATCATTCAGGATATGTCCTTCCTGAATTTGGTATCTTGACCTCGACATCATTTAGGTTATGCCCTTTTCGAATTTGGCATCCTGACATCAACATTGTTCAGGATGTGTCCTTCCTAAACTCGACATCAATTTGACATTTCAACATCGTCAACCTTGATATCTTGACATCTTGAAATCTTGACATTTTGACATCCAAACACTTGGCAAACATGATCTTGGCATTTTGGTCTTGTGATCTTTTATCATGCTACTTGTTTCTCAGTGATCTCCTACTAATAGGATTTAGAGAAGCAGTGACGTATCATGATGATTGTCTTGTCTTGTCTTTTTGGAAGTCACATTTCTAGTTCCTCGAGGATATCCTAACAACATGATTTAGAGGAGCAATGAAATTTCATGATTTTTCTTCCTCGTCTTCATTGATTGTGGTTGGTTGTGGCAAAAAGACTAGGGTAATTGTGCTCTTAGTATGAGTCATGATCATCCTTGTCTATGACTGCTTTTTTTGTGGGATGGTTCAATATTGCAAAAAAATGATCTATGTCATATCATTGTGTTTGTTGGCCATTACAATAATTGTTAAGTCCTATGGTAACATGTTGAAGGATTTGGTCTCCACACTAACATCCATCTCTTTTTGTCTTGACATTTCTCTTCTTTTGTCTCCTGATGATATCTTGTCACATACAAAATATTATGGGCATACTCATATAGGCATTGCATTAGGTTAATTTCACATTGGAATTTGGGTACATTAACATTCATATCTCATAAAAAGAAAAAGTAGACAGTAATTATCCATATCATCACATTTATCATTCATAAAAATAATGACACATTATCCATACATAATATTTTCATACATACATGGATCCATCATAATAAACAATGCATCCATTAAAGTCAAAAAATTATGCATATCATCATCAATTACATAATATCATCATGACACATAAGCATAAATCACATCACATAGCCATCATAACTGCATCATCATAATCATCATTAGATAACCATCCATCATCAAAACATAGTCAAAACATAATGCATTATCACACAACATAAATCATATAGGCTGCATCAAAACTACATCATATATATAATCTTAAAAATCAATGTCACAAGATAGAGTCATGAGATATCCCAAAAATGGAGCTCACATGCTTGATAGTCAATACATAAAGTGTCATAACATAGATGTTTGAAACAAGATAACAATGAAAATCTATGCTGAACTCTCCTCATCCCCTTGTAGAGAAGAGTGTGGTGACTGATGACCTAAACCTGGCACTAGCATAACGTGTGAGGCCAATGGTATTGTCACTAATGGCATCATCTCAACTATAGCATGCATCTGGAAGACACTATAGCTTGTGTCTAAGAAGCTAAGGGATTAGTCACTGGAGGCTGGCTATGAGATGACCTATGCTCTAACCTAGATGACCTGTGGCTATGACCTGACATGTGACTCAAGGAATGTCTATGGGAGTGGCTAGACCTGTGACCTGATGAATGGCCTAAGGAGATAGATCCCCCCACACTGATCTAGCTCCTGCTGCTCTTGCCACTCCCTATCCTGCTACCACTACCTGTTCTTGTCTATGACCATGTCAAGGTAGGATCTCATCTCTTGGGTGGCACCACCTACTCATATAATAATCTATACTATCCTAGATGGGTGCTCACCCTAGTTAGCTCTCTCGCCATATCTCTTGACGACCCTGCACATAGCTCCGCAAACTCTATACTCCACTTGGCCGACTCCTACTGGTGGATCACTGCTTGATCCCCATCTACCCTAACCACCTCCAACTCTTCCTGGAAGGCCCTCGCCTATGTTTTTCTCATATAGCCTCCTTTGTAGGTCTTCCACTTGCTAATCTATCATCACATCATCTGGAAGTGGTGGTCTTGTGGGTGCCTTATCATCTCCATCTATCATCTACCACCTTAGGAGCCACTCTGCCTCATCTATAACATCATCATCATCACCAATCTCCTCATCATCCTCCTCCTATCCCTTGATAACTCCCTCATCTCTTGGTTGCTCCACCTCCAACCCCTCCTCTTGTTGAACCTCCATCTCTAACAACTCCTCCTCTAGTGCATGCTCCTCTTGTCTACCCTCCTAATGCCCCAGCTCCTCCTCCTCTCCTCCTGTCATCTCCCCCATCATCTCTGTCATCTCCATCTCTCCCTCCTTACCTACCTCCATCTCTCCATTAGCCTTAGTCTCTCCCACTATCTTCGGCTTTGCCTTCCCAACCACCTCGTTGCACACGTGGTATGACTGATCTCCTATCAACAAGCATAGATCCATCTAGATCTATCAAAGGGACTATCCTATGAGTCTGCCACCATAAATCATAGTATGATGTGGTCCCTAGATCTGTAACCCCTCCACTCCATCCCCACTAATGGGCTAATAGCACATTGATCTACTACTCAGTGAATGGCACTGATATCAATGGACCCCACGTTGACTCTCTAGATGACCTGACATACTTTGTTGTACCCATAGGAACACCCTATTTCTCGCTGAACTATTGTAGTACCCTCTGGGGAAAGTACATCTTAATAATCAACTAATTCTACATAACCTAGCTAATCAAATATCTGAAATGCCTACAAAAACTAATGTGGTTGACCTCATCCTCCCACTTTCCATAGTCCCTAGTCGTGCCCACAAAAGGATATGAAAATCAAGGCAGAACCTATCCTGTAAAGTGGACATTCAAGTCGACTAATATCTTCTCATGGACGTTCATTTACTTGTCAAACCAGGGCATGTATACTTTAAATGGAGCGGCACTAAATGTGCACTAAGAACCAGTTTCAGTCACAACCTTAGAAAATAGATACTTGGAAAGAATTCTACCTACGCTATAGGAGGGTAATGCAAAGTTCTCTTAACTCAATCATAATTTAACTAAAAAAAAAATCATAATGGCTACGACTAAGAAACAAACTATGAACTAGCCTTATGTTGTAGGAACAGATACAGGCATGGATTCCCGATGCTGCAGGAACAATATAAGACTGAGTTTGCACAGAAACTTCAAAGATGAAATCTAGCTTATGATCAATAGAAAAGGAACAACTAACTAGCTAACTACAGATACTTACTAAGTGGGCCCCCTTAGCAAGCATCAACTAATTATGCAAGTGCTGAACTCAGAACTTCATCAAACTTTATTCATAAACTCCAAATGGAATACATTGTTCTGTTTGTATAAAAAATAACAACAAATTCTATCTCTTTGTCATACAGATTCTGTTTTTATTCTCATACTAACTATTACATGATATCTTTCTATCTCCTTATACTTCTGTGCTTTAAAACTTCTCTGTCCCAAAAACTTGTTCACCCGCGCAGGAGGAACACTTATTTAAATAAAAAAAACAACTAACTAACTAACCCTAATAGAGAAAGACATGGATGTACAATGTACCCCAAGATCGAGGAACAAACTTCATAAATGAATTTAACCGTTCAACCTGATCCAAAGAGAATCTAGTGCTCCAGTCTTTCCAGGCTAACTGACATTTAAAATCCATCCCAATAGTTTCGGTCAAAGAGTCTTCGCCAGAGCTTCCTCGAAGTCGTTCAGGAAATGGACTTTACTCCAAGGCCGAGATCGGCTGCGCTTGACTCGATCACACTTTCTTCAACAACCTATGAAACACAAGGTAACAAATACAAAAGAAAAGGTGCACGACATATACACAATATCCATTCATTAATCACATATTTAAGTCTATTTCATCATTCAAAAACTTCATGCGTTATACCAGTCATCAAGGAAGTCAAATAGGGTAATAAATATAGACATGTCAATATGATAGGCTACAGGAACATGAAAGTATATTGCTATAGGATATCCCCCAATAAAAGGTTTTTAAAAGAGTTAATCAACCATGAACAATAAAAGTGAGAGTAATAAAAGTACATCATGATATTAAAATTATGAGCATCTTTTGGGGCTCATCACTTGCCCCCTACTTAACCCAATGCTGGTCCTCCAGCATTAAACTTTCTGGTGGTTTCTCTAAAATTAGTGGTTGCAGCATGACCCTAAAATGGAGTTCCAAATTTGTAATAAAATCCTTTGAAACTCTCCCACCTTTCATATCTACGAGCTTCTGTGGCTTCATTAATGTTTGTGGCTTGGTAAGGATAAAGGGGCCATATTAGCATAGGAGGTCTAAATGTCAATGGAAACCACAATTCAAATCTCTGTTGGAGGCCCAATTGTATGTATCTGCTTGACCTTTTGAGGGCTGCTGTAAAGTTCAGGGGACTATGAGGTTCAGATCTTCTTAGCCCCACAGTTAATCTTTCCCACCTCTTCTCAATTCTAGAGTATGACAACTTCCAGAATGAGTATGTCTGTCCCTAAAATTCTTCATATACCTATTTTATGAGATCATATATTTTCATCCTGGGTTTATCATTGTTAAGGCCATATGCCACTGTAAGCCAGGTTTTCAACATTTTATGGGGGTCTGAACTCTCAGGGCGCAATGGAATAGGTTCATTCCTCTCGGCTTCTTCATATACCTCCCATTGCCTGCCATAATTTGCTTCGTTCGCCATCCAAGACATAAGTGATCTCAAATGGATGTTGCCAATGTAAAAGAGGGGATTCCACTCTGTTTCAAATGGAATTAGAAGACCATGCAAATAAAATTCACACAAAGAATTCCTTAGCCAATTGGGAGTTTCCTGATATGCATCATAGAATTCTTTGGTAGTGTGAATAATAGGATCTTGATTTCAGGAAATTCTCATCAGCTAGAACCACAAAAATTGTTCCTTAAGGCACAAAGCATAAACTCTGGGTGGTGGTATGCATTCTATAATCTGACCAGTTACCTTCAGCATTTCATCCATTTTCTCTTTTAATTCCTGGATTTCTTGTTTCTGTCTCTCAACTTCCCTTTTTAGTTTCTTCTTTTCCTCCTCCCAAAGACTTCGCTGCATATCAATCTGGGCTAGGTGACGGAAGGTCAGGGTTTGCAATGTAATTGGTTTCCAAGTAGCTTTGACATATTCCATAAATTGAATAAAAAAGTCCTTTTGTAGATAACAATAGCTTGACAAGTTGTGGGGGAAAATGAAGCTTCGTTGGCCGCTTCCAACTATTTAGTCAGTTCCTCCTCTTGTTGCAGGATGAATTCCTGTTGCTGTAGTGGAGGAGACTGTGCTTCCTTCGAAATCTCCATAGCTGCGGCAACCAAGTCATCAAGAATTGGTACTCCCCCTTCATAATGCTCAACTTCCTATGTTTCAATTTGTTCTTCTTCAGGAACAAATGAACTCTGTGCAACACTCTCAGACTCTACAGATTCTTTTGAAATTACAATAACCTCATGTTGAGGTGAAGCAGGGGAGGTTTTACATTGTTTCCTTGTGGAAACTCTTCTTGGCAATGTTGTGGCTGCAGGAGATACTCTCGTAGCCTTCCTCTTTCTAGACTACCCAGAGGGTTCTTCCTTGTCAGAGGATGATGGTGAACTGGTGATAGCAACAGGTGTTGCTATAGGAGAGATTTCGGCAGGGGAAGATGCTGCAGGAGAGGAGCATTGCCTTTTCTGTGAACGAGGGTCAGATTCTGGGGTTTGCTCTGCCCCAGATGATTCTCCTGCCTTTGTTTTTCCTTTCTCCCTCCTACTAGTAGACCTAGTTTGTACCCGGGAAGAGAACTCTGGTGTGTGAGCTGCAGGACCAAGTGCTGCAAGAGCAGATGACTCTTGCCCTATTCCCCTACTTGTAGATGCTAGTTCCTTTTTCTTTTGCTGAGGCTGTGGGGTAAATTCCCTAGGGGGTTCTGGGAGTTGCAGGCTCTTTTAGGCAACAAATTGTTGCCAGGAAAGAGGTGATACATCTCTTAAAGAGTGTTCAATCAACAATTTTATAAGGCCATGGTGAGCAATAGAATTATCTTTCCCTTGTTGGGTTCCGTGGGCACATTGTTCCAGAAATTTCAACAAAAAGTTCAGAACATTTACAGCTAACCCATGCCTCATATGACTCAGTAATTTGAAATGGTAAGAATGCAAATAAGAAAAATGGCCTTCGCATGTTAAATATCTGATTATGAAAGCAACGTATTTAGAATATGGATGAGGCAACGACACTCGCTTGCATCCCTGCTTGGAGACCTCCAAGGGTCCATAAGTGGGTATGGTAAATTTTTCCCTTGCAGAGACGACATTCGAAGAAGAAAAATTTTCTCCAATGGCTGGAAGCCCAGTTACCTCCGCAATTCTTTCTTCACTTACAGTATCTGTTAGACCCTATACAGTAGCCTCCCCTTCAGAAAGGGTGTTTAAAAATTCGCCTGCAACCTCCTCATTGAAAGCATCTAAACTCAAAAAGTAATTCAACCATCCACAGAGGCTGAATGCTTGGACTGCTTGCGGGTTTTGCATTAATAACTCATGAGCTACAAGCTCATGTCTTACTAGCTGCCCACCCATGCTCACAGTTTTTCCTTAGCTGAGCTTGACTCGTTGCTGAAAATTCAAAAAAAATTCTCTTTGTTCTAGTTTTTTTTCTCTCTCTGTGTCCTGTCGCTACTTTTTCTCTTCTTCTTCTCTTCTTTTCCAAAAATGAACTTCTTGAACAAGTAGTTTAAATTGCAGTTTACGATGAAAAATGTGTAATGAAAAATACATGCGATCATATTTGGAAAGTACTAGAAAATAATAAAGAAAGCTTATCAGAGCAGTTGTGGAAGTGGTGAAATGACAGGTTTAAAAAATGGATTATCCTGCTCCCTACTTAGAGTGTGACATGTGTCCTCACATGTACTAAAGAATAGGCGAAGATTGGGTAATAATGATTGGTACAGACATAGCAGTAATTGAATAAAATGAAATAAATTAAAGATGCGATAACAAAATATATTGCATACCTTTTTAATAAATGCTTGTACGTGTTGAGAAAGATGACGGCTTCGACATGAGGTAATAGTTGGGAATGAGATCATAATTATGATGCAAAATGAATGAAGTGGATGGGTGACATGGGCGGATGAGATGAATGAATCAAATGGAATGGAAGATAAAGAAGTGAGATGTGGTGACAAGTGGAACAAAGAAAAGGGGTTTCCTTAAAAAGGAAACCTTTATTATGAGCATGCATTTGAAAATTACGGTGAAGCTGCAGGAGAAAGGCTAAAGCCTTCGGCTGTAGGAAGATTAGTGGCAGGGTCCTGAGTGAACTGCTACATGAATTCTTCTTTTGAAACAGGTTTATGGTACAACCGGAGGCGGTGTCCATTAACTAGCAGCTTGAATCGAACAGGATCAATTGTAACAAGCTGAACTGAGCCATTATCAAATACATTCTCAATTTCATACAGCCCCAACCATCTGGTTTGCAATTTTCCTAGACTGTCCTTATATCGTGAGTCATAAAGTAGAGCCCAATCTCCTACTTTAAACTTCTTTTCCTTGATGTTTTTATCATGCCACCTCATTCTCTAATTCTGTATCATCTTAGTATGCTGCAGGGCATCCTTTCAGAGCTCATCCAGAGCATTGAGCTGCATGATTCTATCCTTTTGTGCATTTGTTAAGTCCATGTCCAACTCTAATGCTATTCTTAGAGTCTTATGTTCAAATTCTATTAGCATCACAGCTGTTTTACCATACACCATTTCAAAAGGTGTAAATCTTGTAGCAGTCTTCCATGTAGTATGGTAGGCCCATATAGCTTCTGGTAACCATGTGGCCCAGTCCTTCCTATGCAAATCTACAGTTTTAGTCAAAATGACCTCTATGTCCCTATTGGTGACCTCAACCTGGCCATTGGCCTGGGGATGATAAGGAGTTGATTTCCTGTTCCGTATATTATATTCATTGACCAAAGCTGTGATAAGTGTAGAAGTGAATTGTGCTCCTTGATCTGTCACTATCTCCCTAGGAACACCAAACCTAGTAAATATTTCCTCATAGACAAATTCAGCCACCTTATTATCCCTAGCATGTTTCATTGGTTTAGCCTCTACCCATTTTGTGACATAATCTGTACATACAAGGATGTAGGACTTACCATTGGAAGGTGGATCTATTGGTCCCACAAAATCCAGTCGCCATTTGCCAAAGGGTGTAACTACAACTTGTGGAAATAGAGGCATCTCATCAGACCGAGTTGGTCTTCCCATCCTTTGGCATCTATCACATCTCTTGGTATATTTGGCTGCATCTCTATCCAGAGTTGGTCAATAGTAACCAATATTTAGAATTTTTATCGCTATTCTTTTGGCAGAAAAATTCCCACCACATGGCTCATCATGGCTTGCATGCAGTATATCATAAGTGTCCTCCTACTATACACATCTCCTCATAACTTGATCTGGCCTGGTATAAAACATACAATATGCAATCCAAGAAAAGTTAAAGCTCTTCTCTATCAATAACCCCTTTTCCTTAGGGGAGAATTGAGGAGGAGTTCTTCCTGTAGCTAGATAATTTGCTATATCAGCATACCATGGGTGAATAACCTTGATTGCAAACAGGTGTTCATTAGGAAAGGAGTCTTTAATAAGTGCAGAGTCATCTTTCCTTTGAACTCTAGAAAGGAAATCAGCAACTACATTGGCTTTACCTGGCTTGTCCACAATTGTAATGTCAAATTCCTGCACCAGCAATAACCATCTGGCTAGTCTCCTTGATATTGAGGCTTTGTTCATGAGATACCGGATTACTGCATGATTAGTGTGGACAAATATCTAATAACCAGTGATATAATGCCTGAATTTATTGAGGGAATAGATAATTGCCAACATTTCTTTTTCTGTAACAGTGTAGTTGAATTCAGCCCCTTGCAGATTTTTGCTTATGTAGTAGAGTGCATGTTCTGTCGAACCATCCTTCTGCCCTAACACTGCTCCAATTACATAATTTGATGCATCAGTATAAATATGAAATGGAAGTGACCAATCAGGTCCTTTCAGAATGGGTGCCTGTGTAAGGGTGACTTTCAAGTCAAGAAATGCTTTTTCACATTCCTCTGTCCAAGAAAAATCTGCATCTTTCTTCAGCAAACTGTATAAGGGGCCTGTTATTTGGCTAAAGTCCTTAATGAATCTTCTATAGTATCTAGCATAGCCTAGAAAACTTCATACCTCTTTTTTCTTAGTAGGAGAGGGTAACTTAGAGATGACCTCAATCTTAGCAGGATCAACCTGAATTCCTGCAGCAGAAATATAGTGACCAAGGATTATTCCTTCTTGCATCATCATGAAGCACTTTTGACTATTCAACGATAAGTTGTGATCTTCACATCTCTGTAGTACTTTTTCCAAATTGGCTTCAGCTTCTTCAAATGTTGTACCATAAATAATAAAGTCATCCATGTATATTTCCATGCAATCATATGAAATGTCAGAGAAGATACTTATGACTGCCCTCTGGAAAGTTGCAAGAGCATTACAGAGACCAAAAGGTAGAACTGAATAGGAAAACATTCCCCAAGGACATGTAAAAGTAGTCTTTTCTTGATCTTCCAGAGCAATCTTGATTTGATTGTACCCACTGAAGCCATCCAAGAATGAGAAGTACTTTTTCCTAGCTAAATTATCTAGAACTTGATCAATGAATGGAAGAGGAAAGTAATCTTTCTTTATTGCCAAGTTGAGCTCTCTGTAATCTACACATACCCTCCATTTTCCTCCTTTCTTAGGAACAATGACCAATGGGGAAACCCACTGACTATCGAAGATTGGGTAGACGAAGCCGGCTGCTAACATTTTCTGCAATTCTTCTTTAACAATTTCTCTCAAAGCTGGATTGATTCTTCGTTGGGGCTGCCTGACAGGTTTGAACTCACTGTTAATGTATATGTGATGTGTACAGAGTTTTGGGTCTAAACCCTTCATGTCACTATATTCCCAAGCAAAAGCTATCTTATGACTGGTAAGCATTTTGAGCATAGATTCTTATTGCTCACTGGTGAGGTTCTTATTAATGTGCAAATTTTTTCCTGCAGCTACCTCAACTTGGGACGTTAATTCTATCATAGATACTTCAGACAGAAATGGCATGTCTACCTCATGGGGTAGTAAGGTGTGTAAACAATCAGTTGTTGTAGGATAATGAGCTGATGTGGATGGAGGAAGAATAGACTGCAAAGAACATGAATTCTTTTCACAATGAAAGTATTCAATACCAAAGTTATTCAGCAGGATGTTGAACAGTATATCTTCTTCTTCTTCTTGTGCAATGAAAGGCTCTCTGGTAATCATCATTAAATGGGCCACAGAATTCACTTCCTCTTCTTCTCCCAAATCTGGCTAGACAACATCTCCAGACTCAAGTTGAGGCAGGGCTGGAGAATACAGGGTAAGCTTCTTTGTGTTATATCCATCAGATATCATCATGGCACCTGACCTACAACCAATATAAACATCAGCAGTGGCCAACCAGGGCCTTCCTAGTATGACAGGGTATCCCCCCAATGATGCTTTTGGAGATAAGACCATAAAATCAACAGGGTACTCCCAAGAATCCAAGGTGACTACCAAGTCTTCAACTATCCCATCAGGTTAGACAGTCGAGCTATCAACAAGTTATAATATTGTAGGTGTGGTCCTTAGGTCTAAAATATTAAGTTTTATAACCAGGTCCTTGGTTATGACATTGATGGCTGCACCCAGATCTACTAAACCATTCATAATTTGCAACCCATTAACATTGATCTCCACAACAGGACTCCTTGGATCTAAATACTTTGGGATGCTAAGCTTCCCTAACATTAGGTCAAAGAGTTGACCTATTACATGGACAGTGTGAGGGTCTTTCTTCTTCCTCCCCTGTTTCCTCAAACATGCTTCCTTAATGGCCTTGCCATAGATAGGTACTTCTTTAATTGCTTGGAACAAGGGAATTTTCACACATATATGCTTTAGTTGGTCAAGGATGTTAAAGGTAGGTTCCTCTTGTTTTTTTACATTTTCACCTTCCAACCTTTGTGGGAAAGGAGGAGACACTTTATCAGATAGCTTAGGTAATGAAGGAATCTGAACTGGCTGATTTGGTTGGGCTTGGTCACTGATATCTTCTTCTTGGTCAGTCTCCTTAGATCGTAATTCTAAAATTATGGGGGGAGATGGTGTGGGTAACACAGTTCCTGAATGCAAATTAATATTATTCAAGGTAAGAGCATAGGTAGGCTGAGGATTAGAATCACCAAAATAGACTTGCTACTGCTGCTGCTATGGTTGATGGTTATTTGGATTAGGTGCTTCCTGAGTAGGTAGTGGGGTCGATTTTGGATTCTAACCTTGATTGGCTGCAGGAGGTTGCATAATGGCTTGCTGCTGTGGTTGCTGCAGGAAACCAGTGGGTGGATTTGACCATTGTTGGCCTCCTCTCCATTGGTTAGGCTACTACCAATTCCATTGTGGAGGTTGCCACTGATTTTGCTATGGTGATTGCCAATTCCCTTGGGGAAATTGCCAACGACTTTGTTGGGCATTTGGCCAGGGGTTATTCCACTGAGGTTGGGAGTATGGCCCATAGTTTGGAGGATACTGGTTTTTCCATTGACTATTATATGAACCAAAATTTTGCAAAAGGTCCTAAGGCATACCTTGTCTTGGGCCCCTGGCCTCCTTTGTGCAACAAAGAAGACTTGATCATCATCACCTTTTATCATCTTAAAATTAGTAGGCAACTGTTTAACCTCCAAGTTGGCCACCATCTTGCATTTGTAGTCACGTTTCTTCTATCTGCAATGTGGACAGAACTCAGCTAGGATTGCTTCAGCTTCCGCATGTTTCTTTTGAGCTTGCATAGTGTCCAATTATGTAGCCATGTTGTTTATAATATCTTGTTTGAAATCTGACAAAAAATTTGTGATCTCCATCCGGGAAACTCCATTAGTAGAGGACCTTCCCACTGTGGCTTGATGACCTCTACCCTTCTTCACATTTTCTTGGGAGTAATTAAGACATATTTTCTTGATATCATCCCAAGGTAGTTGGGTTATATCACCTCCTCCCATCAGGTCCAGGGCATCTATACAGGTATCACTGATTCCCCTTAGAAAAAGTAGTTTTTGAGATTCTTCATTAAGAGTATGGTCTGAATTCCTCTTCAGGGAAAACATGAATCTTGAGATATAGTCTTCCAGGCTTTCATCCTCCTTTTGTTGAATTCTAAATATATCGTCTCCCTTACTACCACTCTTACAATATTCCTTATATTTGTTAAGGAATTTTGTTTGCATGGCTACCCAACTATCAACAACACCTCTTCCCAAACTCATGAACCATCTGAGAGCCCCCTCCTTCAAGGTGGACAAAAACAACTTCATCTTGTGAGCATCTGTAGTGTAATCGTAGTTGCGACAGAGGATATCAAACTCAAACAAGAAGGTTTATGGGTCCTCCGTAACTAGGCCATAGAACTTGGGAAGTAATGAAGAAGGAATATTCTTAAGGTTATCAGTATCTTGCTGATCAGTAATGGGAAACTCAAAAGCAGGAGGTGGATTAGGTGGATTTTGTGCCATATTTGCTTGTTGCAATATCAAAGCAAATGGATTTTCCTTAGGTTCTTCGTCAGCTAGGTCAAATAGCAATTCAACAAATAGGTTTTTAGGGAGAAACCTTCCCAGCGCATCTCTTCTTCTATGCATGCAATGGAATGAATGGTGATTGGAAGGATTTTTTTAAAAATTCTTGATTAACAACTAGACTAATGCTAAAAATGACTTATGATAAGCTCTTAGCTTGACACCATCCCCAACAACAGTGCCAAAAATGGTCATGCCCACAAAAGGATATGAAAATCATGGCAAAACCTATCCTGGAAAGTGGACATTCCAGTCAACTAATATCTTCTCATGGACATTCATTTACTTGTCAAACCAGGGAATGTATACTTTAAATGGAGTGGCACTATATGTGCACTAAGAACCAGTTTCAGTCACAAACTTAGAAAACAAATACTTGGAAAGAATTCTACCTATGCTACAGGAGGCTAATGAAAAGTTCTCTTAACTTAATCATAATTTAACCAAAATAGAAATCCTAACGGCTACGACTAAGAAACAAACTATGAACTAGCCTTATGCTACAGGAACAGACATAGGGATGGATTCCTGATGCTGCAGGAACAATATAAGATTGAGTTTGCACAGAAACTTCAAAGATGAAATCTAGCTTATGATCAATAGAAAATGAACAACTAACTAGCTAACTACAGATACTTACTAAGTGGGCCCCCTTAGCAAGCATCAACTAATTATGCAAGTGTTGAACTCAGAACTTCATCAAACTTTATTCATAAACTCCAAATGGAATACATTGTTCTGTTTGTATAAAAAATAACAAAAAATTCTATCTCTTTGTAATACAAATTCTTCTTTTATTCTCATACTAACTATTACATGATATCTTTCTATCTCCTTATACTTTTGTGCTTTAAAACTTCTCTGTCCCAAAAAATTGTTCACCCACGCAGGAGGAACACTTATTTAAATCAAAAAAACAACTAACTAGCTAACCCTAATAGAGAAAGATGTGGATGTACAATGTACCCCGAGATCGAGGAATAGACTTCATAAATGAATTTAACCATTCAACCCGATCCAGAGAGAATCTAGCGCTCCACTCTTTCCAGGCTAACTGACATTTAAAATCCATCCCAATAGTTTCGGTCAAAGAGTCTTCACCAGAGCTTCCTCGAAGTTGTGCAGGAAATGGACTTTACTGCAAGGCTGAGATCGGCTGCGCTTGACTCGATCACACTTTCTTCAACAACCTGCAAAATAGAAGGTAACATATATGAAAGAAAAGGCGCATGGCATATACACAATATCCATTCATTAATCACATATTTAAGTCTATTTCATCATTCAAAAACTTCATGCGTTATACCAGTCATCAAGGAAGTCAAATAGGGTAATAAATATAGACATGTCAATATGATAGGCTGCAAGAACATGAAAGTATATTGCTACAGGATATCCCCCAATAAAAGGTTTTTAAAAGAGTTAATCAACCATGAACAATAAAAGTGAGAGTAATAAAAGTACATCATGATATTCAAATTACGAGCATATTTTTGGGCTCATCAATCCCTATATGGCCTCCAGATAAAGGATATCATGGTGTTAATCTGATCCCTCAACCAACTTATCTTTTTGAATCAGGTTTGCTGCAATGTGCCAACATAATAGTAAACATATGGCATGCCATCCACTAGTTGTGGTCTCTAGATCGATAGACAAAAAGTAATGATGGGCTCCCATGCCCAGATCATAAGGAGTTTCATCCTACAACCAATACTCTAATCTCTCCTATAGGCAACCTCATGAAGCTAATGATATATCATCCCCAACAAGCAAGGCCCCCACACATACAAAGTCTTGTTCCATCTTATCCCAATAGGCACATATCCAAAGCCAATAGGAAATTCATGAACCTCGGTGGTCAGGAATCAGTTCCCCTCTAATCAGTGTCACCAATAGGGCATCGAATCATGCATAATTCTCTGCTAGGAACACCCAGTGGATCTCATATCCCTCAATCCCTAGTCCCACACCTTGATCATGATAATATGTTGTAAAAGTATGATACCCATGCTTTAGATCATACATGATCTGCTCTCCTTAGATCAATAGGCGCATGATCCGATACACGTCCTCAAGGGTGACTGTAGCCTCCCCCATTGACAAATGGAAGGAGAAGGTCTCAAAATGCCACCTCCCACAAAGTGTTGTCAAGAGTCCCCTATTTTTCAGGATAATGGGCATATAGGTAACATAATAGAGCCCTAATCACATTAGTCTCCATTGCCCCCTCTCCTGCAACTCGTCCCAGAATCTATAAGTTGATGGCCTTCTCTCTCGCATATAGATAGGTGCCAACTGTCTCTGCATATGTCAAAAAACGTGTCAACACCTTATTGAAAAGAATCATTATCATTTATCTAACACAAAAGCATTGCAAAATCTGAGTTTAAACAAAGTTAGCCTTGGTCAAAGTCAAATACATTGCATTGACTTCATTTGCGTTGTAGTAAGGAATTTGCGTCGTTCTTTATGTCATTTGTGTTGTGACCTACTGTTTATGTCATTTCAACTCATGTTTGCATCTTGACATGGCACTTGTGTCACGATTTTTGTCACATGCATCACTCTATTCAAATGTGTCAACCGTGATCGCAAATGCATCACAACTTTTTGAATGCGGCATTACACTCCTCGTTTGTGGCTCGATTTTGCAAATGCGTCTTAGTTTTCCAAAAATGTGTCACATCAAATTGTACTATCCTAATGACCTCTTGCATTTGCATTGCGACACATCAAATGCGCTGACTGTGAATGCAAATGCAGCTTATGCAGATGCATATGCATCGCAACACATTTGTTGTTTGACCTAAAACCCTAAAAATGGCACGAAAAATGAAGAAATGACAAAGTAAGTTAGTGGTACATACCATTGGCTCTGAGCCCTTTAGCTATCTGTAGGTCCGCATGATCTCCCCACAGTGCTTAGTCACTGGAATCACCATCTTCGCCAAGTCCTTCTCACTCTAAGCTCTCAAATGTGTAAAGGTTAAAAGTGAAAGTGAATTGACTTTTACCCCACTTTCAACCTATTTATAAGGTCAAAGTGGGATTTTTCAAACTTGTTATTACTGGAGGTTCTTTTGATCGACTTTGATTTCCCCTTAGGCTACTTTAAACTCCTTCAAATTTGAAATCATTTGAACCATTTCTCTTTTCTGGTCATCAAATTAACTTATCAGGACACTTTTCAATTTTTTTTGTCACCAAGCCAAAATTTGAAATTTTCCCGAGGGGGCATAGATACTCCGTACCCTTGTTGGGGCATGATTTGAATTATTTGCTTTGTCACAATGTGGCAAGTTGCATTATGACAAAGAGGGGAAAAATGCAGACACATAAAAATGACCTAGGCCTGCAAGCTCTATTTTTCATCTTTTCTTCCTAGCATTATTAAGACATTTTAATTATGTCCTTGGTCCACTTTCATCTATTAATTAAATAATTCATAATTATTTAATTAATTCATGTCCTTTTATTCTTCCTAATTATTAAATAAATATATAATACGTCATTAATTCTTATAAGTTTCTTATATTTTATTCTATTTATTTATTTAATACGTCATTAATTCTTATAAGAAGTTTCTTATATTTAAATAAATTCCTTAATTTATTTAATTATTGCCACCTTGACACTTCCCTATTTCAAATAATTTTTTATATTTTAAATAGTCCTTCTCTCTAAATTCCCTCTTTTTAGTAAATAATTCAAATTAATTATTTACTATCATGTGGCCCCACCTTTTGAATTAAATTAAATTTTAATTCAAAATAGTCTTTTTCCTCAAAAATCAAATAATTTCTAATATTTTCCAGCCACCTCTTTTCTATGCCAATCTTATCTCTTGTCACATGCATTGTCAACCCTTGAATTGATTTTCTAAAAATCAATCTTGTCCATTCATTTTGAATTTTCCCTAATGTTTCCCTAACTCTAATTGTGGGTTGTCATATTGAGCCTTATCCATTGATTCTAGGGCACTTGTCAACTTTTAATCTTGGCCATTCATTCAAAATTGTATTTTCTATAAAATGGCAATTTTGGTCTCATTTTGTCATCTCATGTCATCTTGCAACCTCATGCTTATGTTTTTCCATCTCATGCTCTTGCTATCTTGTAATTTTAGTCTATTTTTTGCATACTACATAGTCGATAGTTGCATTGTGAGGTCATTTAGTTAAAATCCTTCAACATTTACTTAGGGCTTGTTATTGTCATAAGATTGCTCACATAAAATTTGAGGGCAACATCATGTTTCAACAAGTTGAGAAGGTGTAATGGAGGTCAGGCATGGAGAATGAAGAAATTTGGTGAGATTGTTTCATTGTTTTTCATGTCATTTCCTTTTCACTTCATTACTACTTTGGCTTTTTATGTTTTGCATTTGATTTGCTAACCCTAGGAAAATCCCCTTAGTTACAGTAACTATATTCTAGATGGAAGTACAAGATGGTATAGGAGGTATGTTGTATGGTTAGGAGATAGTACCCTTCGATCCATACTATTTTCCGGTGTTGGTGTTGAGGTATGTCCCTTTTCCCAAAGGAGAAGAGAATGGGCCTAAAGAAGAGCCCTCAAAGGAAAGTGCATAATCAGAACAAGTGTACAATGGAGAGTCAATATCCAAGTAATTTGAAACTAATGGAGCTATTGATAATGGTCCTTTAGACAAATAAGAACAAATAATTGATGAAGTAGAGATGTTCCACCAAAGGACTAGGCCATATGACTTGAGAAATAGGTAGGCTAGGAGATTGTTCACAACTTCTACTCCTCTGAACAATTTAACCACTCCTAATCCTAATACCAGTAACAACCCTTCATATCCTCATGTATAAAGATAATATTTTCTCTAGAGGAGGATTTTTTGATGGTTTAAAGGGAGAATCTTCCAAGGAGCAACAAGGGGTGTCATCAAAGAGTAGTCAATTTGATATGACTGTGTTGCAAATAGGAGAATATGTAGCAAAAGAAGTTTAGAAGGTGAAGGTTAGTCTTTCATCCTTTGAGTTGTTGAGAGTTCCAGCTATTTGGAGTGCTATATTAGGATCATTGAATGAGCAATCATCCATGAACTTATCATAGGACTCTATTACCAAGAGGGTTGGATTTATTGAACCCTTGGTTAAAGATACAACTTAAAAAACATAAAACTCATAGTCAGCCCCAAATTAGAGTACTTAGCCAGCTAGGGAACAATCACTAGTATAGACAAAGGATAGGAGTAGAGAAAAGGAAAAGAGCTAGGTGCTTAACATTGATTCCCCAATAAGTCTATTCCAAACCAAGCAGGATATCCTCCTTTTATAATTTCTATTCAAATCTTTGGGAAAAATATACATAATTTCCTATTAGATTCTGGTGCATCTACAAATGTGATGCCATTCTTGGTTTGTAAAGCCCTAGGCATCACTCCTATTCTCTCTCAATGAAAAGTGACTAAATTAGATAAAATTGAGGTGAGTGTAGTAGGAGAATTAAACATGATCTTGATGCAAGAAGAATCAGACCCATGAGTACAGTAGGTTATTAACATCCAAGTGGATAATATACCTGATGTGGGTATGTGCAGGATCATGGAAAAAATAGGCCCTTAAGTGGCAATGAAAATTTAGAAAAATAAGAGTTAGGCAACTTGACATAAAAATTTGAATAATTTATCTACATTATTTCAAAAATATGTAAGAATAGAATGTGTGGAAAATTGAATGTAGTTTCTAAACTACTAAGTTTTTTTTTTTTTTTAAAGTCTATTTTGTGAAAATTTGAAATTTCAATGCAGTAGTACTTAAATTTCAAGGAAAAAATAAGAAGTAGGTGTATCGACCACCCTAACCACAATAAAATGATAATATTTTTATAAGGTTTTAGATATAAGTAGAGGACTCATGTCTAGATGTGACGATGTATTTTTTGTAATTTTTTCCAACTAAATAATTAATTATGAATTTTTATTACAACTTTTAAAAAATATAAAAACTCATATGTCTGACCACCTTAACTTGGTCAAAAATTCATAAAATTCAAAAAAAAATTAATCCTATAGTATGCGAAGCATAGAATGTGACACATGTTTTGGATTACAAAAATATGATACCGTTTGAAATTTATAGATGTTTTTCAATCAGCCTATCAATCATGACTTTAATTATAATTCTAATAGAAAATGAATAATAATTATTTATTAAATTCAAAGTAAAGAATAATTTATATTGGTGGAAAGCTGAGAGTCTCCTCTACAAACCCTTTTTGTTTCATCAATTTTGGCTAAAAAAAAGTCATCAGCCAGATGGGAAAAGTCTAGAAAAACAAGGTAAGTTGTCAAACACGTTTTTTTGCGTTGACTTCTTAGGATTGGCATGTCCAAGCCAAATTCAAAATCAAGCCTGAGGCTAATCCATAGGAAATAAAATATGTGTCATAAATATTGGATATTTGTTTCAAATCGGATATCCATTTCAAATTGGATATCTGTTTTGAATTGGATATCCAATTTGGTTTATATATGATTTAAAAAAAAATTATACATTTTATAATATATGATTTAGAAAATGCAATAAATATTTTATAGTTTATTTTAATATATCTAGTTTAGAATATAAAATATAGTTTATAATTTAATATATAATATATTATATTATTATGCATAATATTTAAATATTATTTCTATATTTTAGTTAATGTATATATATATATTACTAATATATAAAATATTATATAACTAATTAATATTACTAACATATAAAATATTTAAATATTATCTCTTTCTCTCTCTCTCTCTCCCTCCTACCCCTCTCCCTCTCTCACTCACTCCTATGTCTCCCCACTCTACCCTTAGCCCTCTAGCCTTAAACCTTCAATCTTTAAACCCTTAAATCCTCTACCCTATATCTCTCTCCCACTCCCTCCCTCTCTCTCTCTCTCAAGAATCTCCCTCATACCTCGTCTCCCTCTCTCAGGTCTCTCTCTCACGCACTCCCTCTATGTCCCTCTCCTATACCCTTAACCCTAAACCATAAACCCTTAAACCCTAAACACTTAAACCCCATACCCTCTACCCTTAACCCTTTCTCCCTCTATCTATCAACCACTTCCCCCTCTCTCTCTCTCAAGTCTCTTCGTCCTAGCACCACTCCCTCTCTCTCTCTCTCTCCACTTCTTCCCCTCTTTCCCTCTCCCTCCCCCCTCTCTCTCTCTCTCTCTCTCTCTCTCTCATTCTTCCCCTCTCTATTCCCCCTCCTAATTCTCTCTCCCTCACTCTCCCCTTCTTCTACTCTACCCTCCACTCTCTCTCTGTTGCCCAACCTCCACCTCCTAATTACTATTAGCTCTATATATGCACAAATCAGATATCCAATTTGTGGTACTAAAATCCTGTCATTAGAGAGCATTATAAAATTGTTTTATTGAAAAAAAAATCATATCCGATATTGGATTTAGTCAAATATCCAATTTGTGGGCCATAGCAAAACCTCATATGGCCCATTTTTTGCATTCCCACGAACCCTACATTCTTTTTGCAGGCTTTGTGGGCGAGAAACATGCAGTTTCAAACAGGATCTTCTACTCAAATTTGTCATAAACAATGATTTTTTAGCATCTTTTATGAGGTATAATGGGGAGTAGCAATCGTCAGAAGCATAAACATAAGAGAAAGCTTACAAAAGAACAAATTGAAGCATATAAACAAAAAGATAAAGAAGATCATAGGAAGAGAAGGCAAGGTATGTTAAATATTGGTGAATTTGAGCCCTATGGTCTTTCAAGTGAAGAGGAAATTGAATATGTACAAGGTGAAAATGTTGAACATGATATTGAAATTGGGAATGAAAATGTTCAAATTGATACTCAAAATGTTCAAGCTAAAAATGTTGGAATTGAAGATGTTGAACATGATTTTCAAATTGGGAATAAAAATATTGAAATTGATAATGATAATGTTGAAGGTGAAAATGTTGGATTTGAAGATGTTGAATATGATACTTAAATTGGGAATGAAATTATTCAAATTGAAGATGTTGAACATAATATAGAACTAAGTATAAATTATGTTTCACCAAATTACATGAGAAATGAAGAACCTTGTGTGGAAGAAAGACATTCCAAATTCAATAGCTTCAAGAACCCCTAAATGGTTACTTGAATTTGATGAGAACATTATAAACAATTTTGAAGGAAAGAGGTCAACATGAACTATTCAATTA
The DNA here is from genome assembly GCA_007258455.2 of Sequoia sempervirens. NCBI lineage: Eukaryota > Viridiplantae > Streptophyta > Pinopsida > Cupressales > Cupressaceae > Sequoia > Sequoia sempervirens. The sequence goes on along the minus strand of VDFB02000008.1, from coordinate 111,682,699 downwards.
TGGGCTAGAAGACTTTTCAACCAATATTTTAGTGATAAGACATTGATTGAGCAATGCAAAAATTTTGTACAATTGCTAAAGATGCAAAAGATGAGACCTTTGCTAGCCAAATTGAAGATTCATGTGAACAAGAAGACCAAAAAAAATTCTATTATTGTCAAAAATATTTTTAAGCTCTCAAGTCTATTGGAAAAAATAACAAGGAAAAGGATAAGAGAGCTACTCGAAGAGTCATTACAACCACCCTAGTAAGCTATCAATTGAAAAAGGTTCGCTTTATGAGACAAACTTGTATTGATTTTGACATAAATCATAAAAATTTGGATATAACACTTACAAGAAGAGAAAGAATAGATGATCCTCTTCAAAATGATACAAGGGATTTTTCCGGGAGGCTTCCACATGTTGATAAGAAGCTAACTGATAATGTAAAGCAGGTAATTCAACAACTTTGGCATGATAACTCTAGAGTATCACCCAATGCAAAGGATTTTTTAAAGTTAAGAATTGGCAATCGAGACCATACACCACATCCTAAACATTTCTTGGAATCAAGCCAAAAAATGTTGTTCAAAATTTTTATTGAAACACATCCAAATATGGAAATCTCGCATAGGACTTTTGAAGGTTTGAAGCAATTTTATTGTGTGCCTTTTAAAATTCATAATACTTGTTGTTGCTAATACCATGTGGAGTTTTCAATGTACCATGAACTATTATGCTATATCTATTCTACTTTGTATACTAATGAAATGTTGCAGGAGTGTGGTGCAATGCATCTTCCAAAATCATCAAGAGACTTGCTAGATCTTTTTTTATGTTCTAGAAATGATGGTTACTTTTTCTATAGAAATGATTGTTTAAATACAAAGTGCTCACAATGTGGTGGCTTTTTAGAGTTTGTTCAATGTTTTCATGAGAGCTCTAAACATGAATTTGGAAAGAAGCTTGTTGAGAAAAAGAGATATGAGATAGTCAAATATACTTTGCAAAATGGAGGTGAAGGTTCTAGATGTGAGTTGGTTTCAAAAGAATGCAGTGTTGCTGATTTTATTTCAGATTTGAAGGAAAATATTTTCTGCAAGTATGCAAGGCATAGCCATAGGTCTCAGTGGTTGGATCAACAATTTAGGCTGTGTAAGGACCCTTTTTTTATTGGAACTATTATATTAGTGGTTGATTTTGCAGAAAACTACACATTGCAACCAAAAAACGAGATACAATCTCAATATTACAATTCCATTCAGATTGCTATTTTTGTCCACATAACATTTGGACATGCACCTGATAGTACAAAGGAGGATCGAAAGATAATCAAAGGGTATCATTTTTATATGAGTGATGATAGATCGCACTTTTCCGAGTATGTCCAACATTTTTTTTGAGAAAATTTTTGAGTTCTTGCAGGAGCATGATATAACATTGGGCCGACATGTAATTTGAGCAAAAAATTGCACAAGTCAATTTGAGAATGCTCATATGTTTTATTGGTTGAGTAGAATGCATGTAGAGAAGGGTCTACCTCATATTTGGAGTTTTTTTGAAGTTGGACATGGGAAAGGGAAGCATGATGGAGCAGGTGCATGTGTAAAGAGAGCTCTAGTTAAGGAGAAATTGAAGATTTCAGGAGCAAAATTCAGCAATGCATGTTCTATAGTTGATTGGTGTAGTTCAACATTGTCACAAGGAGGGACACTTGATTCAACAGTGCACATATTCTTTTTGTTCATTGAGGAGGGTACAATGGGAGGTAGATTGGATTGTCATACAATCAAAAGATTCTTCAAAGATTCATTCATTTTGAAGCTCAGATGTAGGCACATGGACCATTTAGACACGAGAGTTGGCTTGTTTTTGTCAGAGTTGTATTTAGTGCAAGTGGGAACAATGCGAGTCAAGTGAGTGGGTAGATACATGGGTCCCATAGTATCTAACTCCTTTATCATAGAAAATATCCATGCAAATGACACAATGGAAAGTTTAGTTGATTAGGACCTACTTTTAGATCTACTACAACTAGGACATATTTTTGTAGTTGTTGCATCGTAGGGGAATGAAGAGAGATCAGACTATTGGTTGGATCGATGTGTACAGGTAAAGCATAAGATAACACAACCAATGGAAGATGATGATGGTTTCGTGTATCCTACAAGTTTAGTTGTGGTTGCAGGAACTTGGTTACGAACATACATGATTAGAAAGAATGGCATACCTACATTTGAAGACTACGAGAAACACAAAACAATTCTCATGTATTCACACCTTGTTATAGAAAAAAATTGTAAGTTGTTGAAGCAAATCATGCCAGACCAAAGACAAAACAACTATGGAAACTTAGTAATGCTGATCATGAAGCAATTTTAGATACTCTTAAGCAAAGAGATAACCCTTCAGGCACACTTGAATAGCATTTTCAAGAATGGAAGGTAGAATGATTATGTTCATTATGATTAAGTTCATTAGTTCTCTTTATTTCATACTGATATTTTATATACTATTGCAATGCAGGTGTCTTTAATAGTGATATTTTGTATGCACTTTTGTGATATTTTTGGCAAGATTGATCATGGACCTGCTCCAACAATAGCCAGCTCTGATCCTTTTGAAGAGGTATGTGATAGATTAGAACAATATAGATTGGTTATTCTAAGTATCTTTTATATTTTACATCATGAACTCATCATAATTCAAGTTGTTTATATTAATATAGATATGTTAGTCTAAGCATCTTTTCTATTGTGACAATATAGATTTCTCATTTTCCCACTTTTGTGATATTCCTGGAATGATTGATCATGGACCTACTGCAACAATAGCTAGCTTTGATCCTTTTAGAGAGGTATGCTATAGATTACAATAATATAGATTGGTTATTCTAAGCGTCTTTTATAGTTTGCATGGCCAACTCAACATCATTTATGTTGTTTAGATTAATATAGATTTTTTACTCTAAGCATCTTTTCTATTGTGACAATATAGATTTCTCATTTTCCCACTTTTATGATATTCCTAGCATGATTGATCATGGACCTGCTGCAAAAATAGCTAGCTTTGATCCTTTCAGAGAGGTATGATATAGATTACAACAATATATATTGGTTATTCTAAGCGTCTTTTATAGTTTTCATCACCAACTCATCATCATTCAGGTTGTTTAGATTAATATAGATTTGTTAGTCTAAGCATCTTTTCTATTGTGACAATATAGATTTCTCATTTTCCCACTTTTTGCAATATTCCTGGCACAATTGATCATGGACCTGCTATAACAATAGCCAACTTTGATCCTTTTGGAGAGGTATGCAACAAATTACAACAATATAGATTTGTTATTCTAAGCATCTTTTAAAGTCTGCATTACCATCTCATCATATTTTGTGTCATTTAGAATAATATAGATTGGTTATTCTAAGCTACCAAGTGCTTGTCAGTCCAGAACGTGAACATACTACTATTGTCAAAGACTGTGCCTTGAATGCCTCCAATAGGAAAATTTTGTAAAATTTGAATTCTCAAATTGGAAACACTGTAAAACAGTCATAATTGTGTATGGGCATAATCTATACCCAGTGATGTTTTCTGAAATATGGATCAAATGTCTGGCATTGTATAGAGGATATGTTTAAAATGTAAAGGGGTCTATATTTTGGAAACTCATAGGTTTTGTAAAGGGGTATGTTTTTGTACTTAATCAAGCTACAACCAGAGGTTTTCTTCCTGGTTCTTTCCTGTCAGTATGCTCGTTTGAACCAGGTTTTGTAATATCTCTGAGTTATATATAATAAATTATAGTGGCTTGCAACTTTTTCTCCTCAAATCCAACTTGGGTGCAACTTCATTTTTAGTAACTTTTTCTCCTCAAATCAAACACGTCTATTAGGACCTACACAAGCTTGATCCAACTTTAAATCTTGTTTCCCTTACGTTTCATTAACATTAGCAAGTTGCAACCACCATTTTTGGTGCAGGAGCACCTACACCACAATATCATTGTGGATCATTTCAAAGATCAAAGTGTTAATATTTTGATTTTTTTTCTTTAATGAGATCTAATAGTCCTAATGATCATGTATTAGGAGTTTTTAGGTTTTAGGGTCAAAAAAACATGGAGATCCCAACTTGTCCTAGTTGTTGCTTTATAGCCTTTGAAGGAAAAATTAGTAATTTTTTTTAGGGACAAGCAAGAACAATGTTTTGAACATGTAATGATGTTATTTCAAGCCATTGAGTGAGGTCTTAGTAAAGTTAGAAGCAGAAAAGTGCAACATTTCATTATGAGTCATATTAATGTGAAAAATGTTTGTATTTTGGCCTTCAACGGTCATTAAGGTTTCAAAAGTTAGTTAATATTGGTGGTTAAAGGCATTGGGAGTTGGATTCCAAGGCATAGAAATGTACTTAAGGCCTTCAAGGGCTCAAGAAATGTTTGGTTGAAGGAGTTTTTTTCTTTGAATCAATAAAGTTTCAATTGCTCAATTCATATTTTACTATTTTTCTTGTATTTTCTGCCTATGCACAAGCCATTCAAGTATTTTTGTATCAAAAATTTATGTAGAAACATTATTAGATATCTTGAATTTATTCTGACTTCTTAGTAGAGGGTTTCTTTATTCATTTTGTGCCTCAAAACTTAGACTTTATTTAGATGGGTTCTTGAACAGGGGAATAAGAGTTTTGCAATTTTAATGGCTTGAATCTCATCCCACCTACTGTGTGCCAATGTGAATCAGTGGGATGAGTTGGTAGGGCATAGGAAATGATATTTAAAGGTGGAAGGCATGAAGAATTGTGTTTTGAAATAAAATGAAGAGTTAAAGGTCTAAAAATGGTGGTTTTTTTCACTTGAAAATAGAGTTTTTACCCTAGGGTTTGCAAAAATCTCTAAGATACCAGAATTTTCTTTGTTTTCTAAGAATATTGGGGCCTAAATAAAGGTTTCTAAGGTGGTGGTAGAGTCTGAAAGGTTGTGGAAGTGCTACATCCAATAAACCCTAAAGAATTACACTAAAAATAAGGGTTTTCTGGTTTGATGGTTACAGGTCCGTACAAATGGAATCCAATTGCAAAATATTTGTTTTCTTGGCAATTTATTTGCTTGCCCAAGGTTTTAGGGGTCTTTGTGGTGTTTGAAGGTATGTTGCTTTGCATTTTTGGGCTAATTGAGTAGCCTTTTCAAGGGTGAATGTATAGGAAGTCAACGCTGGTCCAAACTAGTCTATGTTTTTTCTCATATATGCTATGTAACTTGGATATGGGTGTTTGAATTAGTCATGTTTTGGTCTCATGTTTTGGAAAATTGTGGAGTAATTGGACAAAAACTAGTTTCTCACTATTACAAGGGTTTAAGGGGGTTAAAGAGGGAAATGCGTATTTAGTTGCTTGTCAAGTTTTAAGGGATTTTTGGACTATCCAAAGAGGTTAGAATAATCTTTTTAGATGCCTCAAATAGGTAGGTTGGAAAGAGTTTGGGATTGTGCCCTTGTGTCTGCATTAATTTTTCACCTAATTTCACTCAATCCAATGTAGCTCAGAGTGATTGGACGTATTTGGTTACAAAAGAGTAACATCCCTAGTGTAAACATACCCATCCAGACATGTTGGAACAGTCTATTTGGTCATATGAGTTGCAAAATTAAAGTTACACCACTTTGCAACTTTACACTACTTTCATCTGGCAACTTTTCCCTCCACTAAAAAGTCATCACCACAGGAAAACACCTCTGAGATAGAAAAAGTCGAGAGAGGTTTTTGTAGATGGTCCCAACATGATCCCATAGCCTTGGATAAAGAGTTTGTAAGCCTCACGGTTTTTGAGAAATAGCCCTTCAAAGATTGCTGCCTTTAAGCACTTTGGACTCTTTAGGGAAATATCGATCCAATTTAGCTCAGAGTGATTCAGTGTATTTGGGTACAATAGATGACCATCCCTGCTAGAAATGTACCCATTTGGATGTGTTGAAATAGTCCATTTGTTCGTACGAGTTGCAAAATGAAAGTTGCACCACTTTGCAACTTTACATTGCTTGCATCTGGCAACTTTTCCCTCCACAAAAAAGTCATCACCATAGGAAACCGCCTCCGAGATAGCAAAAATTGAGAGATATTTTTGTATATGGTCCCAACACAATCCCATAGCCTTGAACGAAGAGTTTGTAAGCCTCGCAGGCTCTGAAAAATAGACCTTCAAAGATTGCTGCCTTTAAGCACTTTGGACTTTTTGGGAAATCATCAGTCCAATGTAGCTCAGAGTGATTTGGTGTATTTGGGTGCAAAAGATGAATATCTCTAGCGCAAACGTACCCATTCAGACGTGTTGGAATAGTCTGTTTGATTGTACGAGTTGTGGAATGAAAGTTGCACCACTTTGCAACTTTACACTACTTGCATTTGGCAGCTTTTCCCTCCACTAAAAAGTCATCACCATAGGAAAATGCCTCTGAGATAGAAAAAACTGAGAGAGATTTTTGTAGATGGTCCCAACACAATCCCAAGGCCTTAAATCGTCGGTCTCCAAAAAATAGCCCTTCGAAAATTTATGCCTTTAAGCACTTTGGACTCTTTAGGGAAATCGTCGGTCCAATGTACTTCAAAGTGATTCAGTGTATTCGGGTGCAAAATATTACCATTACTAGCATAAACGTACCCATTTAGATGTGTTGGAATATTCCATTTGGTCATACGAGTTGTGGAATGAAAGTTGCACCACTTTGCAACTTTACACTGCTTGCATCTAGCAACTTTTCCCTCAACTGAAAAGTCATCACCACAAGAAAACACCTTCGAGACAGCAAAAACTAAGAGAGTTTTTTGTAGGTGGTCCCAACATGATCCCATAGTCTTGAACGAAGAGTTTGTAAGCCTCATGGTCTCCGAAAAATAGCCTTTCAAATATTGCTTCCTTTAAGCACTTTGGACTCTTGAGGGAAATCATCAGTCCAATGTAGCTCAGAGTGATTCAATATATTTGGGTGCAAAAGATGACCATCCCTAGTGTAAATGTACCCATCTAGATGTGTTGGAATAGTCGATTTGGTTGTATGAGTTGCAGAATGAAAGTTGCACCACTTTGCAACTTTACACTGCTTGCATCTGGCAACTTTTCCCTCCACTGAAAATTCATCACCATAGGAAAACACCTCTAAGATAGAAAAAACTGAGAGAGTTTTTTGTAGATGGTCCCAACATGATCCCATAGCCTTAGATAGAGAGTTTGTAAGCATCACGGTCTTTGAGAAATATCCATTCAAAGATTGCTGCCTTTTAGCACTTTGGACTCTTAAGGGAAACTAGTGGGCAACAGAGTTAACTTCTTCACAAACTTGGTTTGAAGTAATTTCATTCTTTTTTGTGCATTTAAAATGGAGTTTTAAGCCTTCCACCCTAAAAGTGACCTCTAAATAACTTCAAAAACCTTAACTACCTCATTCTTATTCATTTGTTTTACAAACAAGACTTCTCATTCCAAGAGGCCGAGCTTTCATTTTTGCTTGTTGGATTGAAAGAGAACCATGACACAACTTTATTTTTTCAAAAAAAATTCAACATCATTCAACTAAGAATTTATCACATCTGTAGAGAAACAAAGGAGTACTACAAACTAAAACACATTACACTTCAGTTCTCACTGACTTGATGTAATCTCCAACATCTCTCTTCTCTCATGTGGAGAGTTAGAACTACTTGGCCATGCCTTTGCATCATTAGGGAATTTTTTCTCTTTTTGACAATATCAAAAGCATAGATGCATAAAAATTAGGAAAAAGACATTTCCTTTTAGATTAGCAATGCATGGAATATTCAAAAAGTATCCTTGATAAATTACAAAAAGGTATGTGTTTATACACTTCAAATGTGCAATCACCCTTTGGTTCTTTCAAAGAAAAATCTTCCTATGCCACTGTTACACTGCACAAGTAAACTAGATTTTGTATTGTGGACCTATATTAAGCTAGCACTCAGAAGACCAATGTAACAATGATACAAAATAATGTTTGAGACTAAAAGAAGTCATCAAAATGGCTAGTGTACTAAAAAAATTCTTATGATTTCTGAAGAATGCTGATAACTCTACTCAGTTGGCTTCTTTTTTCAATATCATACAAATTGAACCCTGGCATCAATAGACTCTGTATATCATAAAATTTCATGCCAAGTTAGGTTTTAATCATGAAACAAGGACAAATGTATGTATTTTATACTTAACATACAATTATACCTCTTTGAGTAACATTCCAATAGAAAGATGAACATTTCACATGGTTATTAGGAAAAATGAATAGTTCATAAAACTTTGCACAACTATGCAACACCAATGACAACTCAAACAAACTTAGAGTTCAATTAGTTCCAAGAAAGAATTCATAATTTAAAGAAACCATGCAATATTTGGTTTGTGTGTGACTTCTCAATTTCTTGGTGGCCTCGGTTTTCTTCTCGAATCTACTACTCTCTCTAGTGATGCTCTCCCTCTCTATCCTAGAGGGAGAAAAAAAATATCTTGCATCCACCTCGTCAAGCCAACAAGGTAGCTAGTTTGATTATATAAAGAAAATATGTTGAGAGGCTCAATTGTGATCACTCCTAGATCCTAATCTTGAAGATTATTCCAATCAAGAATATGGTTAATGCCAAAACACATTTTTTTAAATAAGACATGGACAAACTCATGCATATGAGAAAGAGTTAGTGGTAGAGCTATTTTGTAGGCAACTAGGTTAATAACTTCTAAAACTTTGAAAGAACCCACGTATCTAGGTGCTAACTTAGCATACTTTCCAAATTCTCTCAAGCTCTTATGAGGCTTAACTCTTAAGAGTACTTTATCTCCTACCAAGAATACAATCTATGAGGTGTGACCTTCTCTATTTTCTCCATATATGCATGGAATTCATATTTCTTTCCCACATCATTGGAACCACAACTTGGATTCAATCTTGTATTTTATCTAAATAATTTAAAATTTTATGCACGTCACCTCAATGTATCTTTAAACACACTTATTTATGCAAGTATATATAGACATGAGGAAAATTATCTTAGAAACACATATTTAATTTTATAGTGACTTGAGAGTAAATAGAAAAATAATGTTATGCATTTAAGCTTATATTTAATATATAATAGAGAATGATAACATATCCAAATGTTAAAATTTACATAGTATTTTGAAAACGAGTTTATATCTTTCATCCCTTAAATATAGTCTCAAGTCTTTTGTCTTTTATATGATTAGGATCTCAACATACACAAAATGGAGTTCAAGTTAATGTGCACAAGTTGGGGTACAAGTTGAGCCTGATTTAGATACTAGAGTAGAGGAGGCCCAACCACACATAGTTGATGTCAAGGAGGAGGCCCAACCAAAATTTGATGTTAGAGATGGGTCAGGATTGCTTCCTTCTATATATATGTTATATGAGCTATCTAATCGATTATGATTAATCTGTTATAGAATTCCATATCAAGCTACCGATTATGCCAAATTTCCTCAAAGAAATGTGGTCTTATAGAATTCCATGACAAGCTAATGCAATTGATAGCTGCTCCTAGTTATTAGTTATGTAATGTGATGTAATTGCATAACTGCTTAGGTTGACTTTGTAAAAACTATATTGTTATTGCAATTTTTTCATCTATCATCATCTAGTTGTTACTTATGCAATGTGAAGTAATTATTTAATTTTGAAAGATGTGCAATGTGATGTAATCAGCAATATGAATATAAACTACATAATATAACCATTCTTTTTATGCTATTGTACATTGATATTTAACCATTGCTCACTTTATTAAATTTTCAAAGAGTTTAATCATGCACATGAGGAAGAAATTAAATTTTGATTGGTTCTTCTATATATCAAATTATCCAATAATCTTGAGAGTATCTCCATATACAAAAATGGCATCAACACCAACTCAAACAAAATTTTACAAAATGTGGTATATGCCATCTCAATGCCTATTCAAAATTTACATGCCAAAATGTATATCTCATCCTAAATTACTGGTGGATCATCAAGATGGAGCCTCTTTGCAGCACTCGTTGGCTCTGAAGGTAGATGCACAAGAAAAATTCAAACCACAATTGAGATTAGTTATACTATATGATTTAAAATCGAATAATTAACATCGAAATCAATATACATTGAATTATAATTGAACTCTAAAATTGTAATCTTGATTACCTAAAATATCCATCTCTTCAAAGGGTCAAGAGTTCTAGAATATGCCCCTCTCAAAGAACTGACCAAACCAACTTTTTTAATGTCAATCTATATATGTGAACAAAAACATAAAATTGATCCAAGTTAGCATGCAATTGTCGGTAATAGGAACATATAAATACCAAACACAAAATAAAATAAACACATACCTCTTTAGGTTGATCTTTTTCTTTATCTCCTTTAGGTGTTTCAACACCTCCTCCTTGAGGTGTTTCAACACCTACTCCTTCAAGTGTTCCAATACGTAATCCTTTAGGCGTTGTGGAACTTATCAACAATGATGTATAGCTCATAACTTCCTGTACATAAAAATGACAAGTACATATGAAACTACCAATCTATATTGATATATGTATAATCGATCTTAAAAATCTTAACTCAATTGAATTTGAGTTCAATTACCTTCCCCTTGTCTAACATTGCACTTTTATAATATGGACAAGGCTGCACCTTGCTCACACTTGTCAACAACGATGTATAGCTCATAACTTCCTATACATAAAAATGACAAGTATATATGAAACTACCAATCTATGTCGATGTATGTATAATCAATATAAGATCTTAAAATTATTAATTCAATGGAATTTGAGTTCAATTACCTTCCCCTTATCCAAAATTTCTCTTTCATAATCTGGACAAGGCTACACCTCGCTCATACTAGGTATTTCCTACAAGAGGAAACTAAGATAAACATATAAGTTATTATATAATTTCATTTATGACAATTCAAATGACAAGCAAGTATATAATAAAAAAATGTAAACAAGTGAGTGTGAAAATATATACTGTGTGTGTGTCAAGGCCAAATGAAATGGCCCTAAGGGTGCTATCAGTCACCTATGTGAGCTCCTCCTTAGACATCAACTGTTAAATAGACCATGTCAATAAATATTAGTACATTATATTATCTCTTATTAATATTCATTTAAAAACAAATGCAAGTTATGAATTTACAACTTAAATCTTACCTGTGTCACTATTCCAGTGTCCCCCTCTCTAGCAGGAGAGGACTCTGTAGGGTACGCTCCACTCCCTTGAGTCTGATCTATAATGTCCACATTATGGAGGTCATAATAAGAAGTGTCCAAGGGATGCTCGGCGGGCTATCCAAGAGGACCCAAGCATATCTGGCGGCACATGGAACAAGTATGTGGTAGACAAATATGTGGACCTAATAAGGATGATGTAGCAACACTCGAACCATCACGAACATCACCAGAATGTCACTGAGCTACTATAGAAGAACGTGAAACCAAAAGGCCACTCAAAGAGTGAATAGCCTGGATAGTTTGTGTGGCCGCATCCTGCATAATATCTGGATGATATACTGGAGGTGGTGGAGGAAGGGGAGGAGGGGTAATATATAGGTGTGGGACTACTCTAACTACCCCTGGTCTATCCTGGGGCATACCTCCACCAACACCCTAGAAGGGTTTAATGTCAAAGTAATTGACATGATGCCCTAACACAAACTCAACATCTAATTTTTTAATAAAGTAAAATGGTATATCACAATTATTGTCTGATGGTTTATCAAAAACCATACACCAACAATCCCAAAAGTTATCTACAATGTCCATATGCATGCACCACTTTATAGAAAGTTTTGGTTTATTAACGTTAACTGGCAAACCAGTGCAGGGGTTAACAAATAAAGAGGCTATTTGGGATTTGGTTATTTTGAGATCTTTCACATCATCATAAGACAATCCACATGTATAATATTTATTCCCTCATGCCTTCTCGCCACAAATGAAAGGAATTATGTTGGATGGAGAGGGTTTCTATATTTTTAATTATATCCTTCAATGTGTTTGACATCTCCAATAATCGAGGGGTTCTCTTATAAACTTCAGAAATGCTCTTTAATTGCTGCAATTTTTCCCCAATTAATTCTTCAATTGATGGCTATGGAAGTGGTGGAGCATTTGGTATTTGTGCATTTTCATTCTCAACTAGTGGATCATTTGGAATTTGTGCATTTTCATTCTCAATTAGTGGATCATTTGGAATTTGTGAATTTTCATTTTCAGTAACCATAATGCCTGATTAAAGTTAAAAACTAATTAATCTAATTGAAATTAGACAGTATAAATGGAAATATTGTAAAAATACCCTAGTTTTTAAAAAAAACAAAAAAAACCCTACTTTTAACAAAAATCTATAAAATTCTCTAATTTTTAATACAAATACATAAACAACACTATTTTTAAATCAAAATACATAAAAAAACATTCATTTTTAATCAAAATCTATAAAAAAAAAAGAATATTTTAATCAAAATCCATTCTAAACTCAAATTTTTCATAAAAATTCAATCAAAAGCCCTATTTTGAAAAAACATTCATACAAAACTAATTGAAATTATACAAATCTATTTCAAAATTTGATCAATGCAAAGAAATATCTAAAATCTAACCTTTTGAAAATGGATATCAGATAAATTGGATATTGGATATAAGGAGAACCTCCTCACTATACGCCGCCACCTGCTTATGAATGCCAAATGATTTTAATAGGCTCGATTTTATTATATATATGTTTGCTTCAAATTGGATATTCGATATGGAGATATTGGTTTGGTTTTTTCTTTGGAAGTTTGTACTGACACCCAAGCCACAAAAAAATCAACTCGACATTTTCGCATTTTTGGGTTGATGAAAGATGTGTTTTTTTCCTCATTGCCACTTTTTGGCCCATCATGATCCTACACATACCCATGCCTATGGAATGATCCTTGGTAGAGACTTTATGAAAGTCCTTAATGGATACACTTTAACAAATCACTCTCATATGTGGTTTCCATTAAAAGCAGTTCCAAATCAAATTAGGATTGAGAGGGAACCTAGATTTAAGTACTTGATTACCAAATATAAGAATACCTCCAATGAAGTGCTTATTTTTGAAGCTAGTTTAGGAAACTATGTCCTAGCAGCTCTGTTGTCCAAGAGGTTGAGCTAGAGGAGGTGTTTATGATGAAATAAATACCTGGAGACTTACCTTAATCCTTTGGGAGCATTGAGGTAATGGCAAAAAATGATGAAGATTCTGAATTGGGTGATAGTAATCTTATATTGCTTGATAATTTTGGGGGTTTTATTCAGAAATGCATTAAAGACTAGGAAAGTTTGGGAAGGAAAATGGATTTTGAGAAATTATTGTTTCCTAATTGGTTTAGGGCACACAATGCTTCCCACCCTGAGTTTGGGTGTTGCCTTTTCCAGACTATGGTTGAGTAGATTAAGAGATGCATTAATCTGCCCTCAGAAGTTGGACCTAAAATACAATAGGTACATCAGGACAGAAAAGGGAAAGAGCCAGTGACATAGGATGACCCTTCCTCTTGCAGAAGTAGGAGTGTTAAAGCTTATAAAGATAGTTCATCCACTAAAAGCTCGACTCTACGATTTGATGGATCAAAATGTAAACAAGGTGTAGGAATTGGATTCAAATTGATAAGTTCAATAGGGAAAACCTTCTTTGTTGCTCATAGGTTGCAATTTTAGTGCACCAATAACATTGTTGAATGTGATAATCTAATCCATGGAATGCTTATGGCACTAAAGAAGAATGTGAAGATATTGCAAGTGTTCGGGGACTTTTAGCTAGTAATGAGACAAGTTAGAAGGAAATATTCCTATCATGACAAGAGGATGAATAATTATCCGCACTGAGTGTGGGATTTAATCGAAGGCTTTGACACATTCAACATTCAACTAATCTCGTGGGGTAAGAATCATACCATTGATGCTTTAGCTCAGAAAAACAATATGTTGGAACCTCTATCCTTATCGAGATTAAATAAATTCACTATTGAATTGACACCAAACCCTTCTATACCTGACAATGTTGCAAACATTCAAGTATTTGAACACAACAAGTATATCCTAGATTTCCTAACCAGTTCTGATGTGTTCACCTCAAAAGTGATTCATGAGATGGAACCCCAAGAGGCAAAATTGGATATGGAAGGAGTGCTCAATCTAAAGATGAACAAAATTTTGAGGGGGATGGTGTAGTTGGAATAGATTTTTGACCTTGATATGATAAAAGATCAAGATCAGGAAATGAAAATAGATTCAATAGATAGTCAGTGTGATACTTACAATATGGGAACTTTCGATAAAATTAAGAATGTGTACATTGGAAAGGTGTGTACCCCAAAAGAAAGGAAAGGCATAATAGATGCATTGCATGCTTACCAGGATGTCATAGCATGGAGCTATGAAGATTTGAAGACTTATGAAACCTCTATCATTACACACACCATTCCTTTGAAACTAGGAGCAAAAAATTTCTGGTACAGATAGAGGCCCATCAATGCATTATTAGAACCAATCATTCAGAAGGATGTGCATAAATTATTATGTTCTCAAATCATATTCCCAGTTAGACACTCAACATGGGTGGCTAGTTTCATCCTCGTCTACAAGAAAAATGGAGAAATAAGGTTTTGTGTCAATTTTAGAAATCTTAATCAAGCATCTAAAAAGGATAACTATCTAGTTCCTTCTTGGGATAAGGTCCTACATATTTTGAATGGATCTCAGATGATTTCCTTCTTAGATGGATACTATGGCTATAATCAAGTCATGGCCCAATACGAGGGTAGGCATAAGACTTCCTTCACCACCAAGTGGGGCACATTTTCATATAGGAGAATTCCCTTCAGATTGATCTATGTAAGGGCCACCTTCTAGAGGGAAATGGATATTGCTTTTAAGGACATCATAGGAAAATGTATCATTATCTATATGGATGACCTGATGGTTTTCTCTAAGAACAGAGGAGATTACATTGCAGATTTGTGCAAAGTATTTCAAAGATGTAGGGAATTTGACATCTCACTTAATCCCAAGAAGTGTATATTCAGAATAACTAAAGGAAAGCTCCTAGGACATGCCATTTCTAAGCATTGTATTTCAATTGACCCTGAAGGAATTTAGGCTATCTTGAAAATTCAGCCACCTGCCAGCAAGAAAGAGATGAAATCGTTCTTTGGGAAGATTAACTTTGTCCACAAGTTTATCACAGGGTTTGCAGAAATAGTGAAACCACTGAATGCAATGCTAAAGCAGGACACAAAAGTGGAGTGGAATGTTGAGGCTAAACAATAATTCAATGAAATTAAGAGGGCTATAACTACTATTCCCATGTTGGCAAGTCCTGATTATTAGAAGCCCTTCTATATACATATTATTTTGCATCTGATCATTCTTGTGCAAGTATGATGACCCAAAAATTAGATGAGGGGAATGAGAATCCTATAGCTTTTATGAGTGCTCCTCTCAGAGATGCAGAGCTGAGATATCCAAATGTGGAGAAACAAGATTTTCCTCTAGTTTGAGGTGTAAAGAAGTTTAGACATTACATCTTGAGGAGTAAGGTCTTTTCCATTGTACCCAACCCAGCCGTGAAGCTCCTATTGATGTAGAACAAGATGGGAGAAAGGAGAGCTAAGTGGGTTACCATGCTAGAGGAATATGATCTAGAAATTTAGCCTAAGAAGTTGGTGAGGGGACTGGCTCTAACATAGATGATGGCTGAAATAGGTCCAAAGATTATTGCACAATAGTATCATCTTCAAGATGTATCTCTGGATGAATGGTATGATTATATTGTGTATTGTTTTCTAAACCAAAAGTTTCTTAATCATTTGAACACAGTATAGTCAAGAGTCTTGCACGTAAAAAGTGATAATTACATTCTACAAGGGGGCATTTTGTACAAGAATAATTTTGAGGGTATTGATGATATAATTTCATGACAAATATGGTATAGGGCATGGTTTTGGACCCACCATTGCACATGAAATCTTGAGGGTAGGGTATTACTGGCCCACTTTATTCAAGGGTGTACACAACCATGTGAGGACTTGCCATGTATGCCAAACATGTGCTAAAAATGCTCTACTCTCCCACTACAACCCATTATCGAGGTGAAACCCTTTGCACAATGGGGTATGGATTTCATTGGCCTAGTCAATCTGCCATCTTTGGTAGGACATAAGTATATTCTTACTGCTACTGCTTATTTCACCAGGTGGACTAAAGCTATTAGTTGCAAATAGTGTATTACTAAGGTAGTGGTAAATTTCCTCAAATCAAGTATCATTAACCGCTTTGGTTTCCCTTTTGCTAAGTTGGTATGTGATAATGGTTTTGCATTTTCTTCTTTGAAATTCTCGGGCTAGGCATTTGACCACAATATAGTTATTAAGTTCACCTCAAAATATTATCCTCAGGGAAATGGTCACGTTGATTCCACCAACAAAAATATCTTGATTGTTCAATCCGTAAGTTACTTGAGAGGAATCCTAAGGATTGGCACACTCAATTGAGATTTTCCATGTGGGTAGATCACACAAAAAAGAACACATCCCTAAGAACATCCCAATATGACTTGTTGTATGGATTTGAGCATGTATTTCCTATCCACTTAAGAATTCCCACTCTCCAATTCATTAATGAGTATTACAAGGAAGGAGATCATTTAGAGACTTCTTTGGTTGAATTGTTATAGCTGAAAGAAAAAAGGGATGTAGCCCTAGAGAAATTTTCCAAACATCAGGGTTTTGTTAAAAGGTGGTTTGACTATAAGGCTAAGGTTAAGCCATTTCATATTTTGAGACCTAGTCTAGTATTCGGATAAGGAACATGAAAATAAAGGGGAGCATGACAAGTTTGAAAAGCAATGGCTTGGTCAATATTAGATTTATGAGATCCTTAGAGATAATGTTTTTCACCTTAAGACTCTCACCGGAGAAGATGTCCCATTTCCTTTCAATGGGTAGCACTTGAAGCATTACTACCTTGCTTGAGTTGTTTCCAACTCACCCTTCTAAATAGTTAGAATAGGCGTTTTCTTTCATTTTTGTTTTTTGTTTAGGTTAGGTGGTTTTTCTTGTTGTTTGCTTTGGTTTTCAGGCTTCTTTTCCTTTTGGTTTGGGGTAAAGTGTCTTAGTTGCACAACCTCTTCATTGTTCAGATTTGTTCCAAGTATTTCCCTTACAATATAGGTCTATGAACCAAAATGATTATACGATGACACATGTAGTGGATAGGTATTAGTTTTTCGCATGCCCTAGCTCATTTTCCCCAATCTGCTCGAATCTTAAAAATCAATCCATGGAAACAGGGATCCTTAATTCAATCTTTGCATTTTTTTCATTCAGTATGGTAAGTGGATTTGATTCATGGAGGGCGAATGTGAATTCTTGAGGAAAACAATATAGAACTAGAACTTTGAAATCTAGAAAGCACTGAAGAAATTATTTGGGTTTTGCACAAGAAATAAAAGCCATGGGAGGACCTTTAAGTCTAGCTCACCTCATGGAATCTAAGGCACCTCAAAAAATTTCAAGGTTAATCATTCAGGAATTCTAGTGCCTTAAGGATTCCCTGAATCTGTCTACCACCCTAACTCTTGAGAGTTAACTTAGCCCCCCTTAAGTTTGAGTTAGAATCTAAGTTGTAATTGAAGGCCATTGAGGTTGACTTAAGAATGATTTTGAAAGACAAGTCTATCTTTTTGAGATTTTGTCATACCGCGACTTTCCTAAATGAATTTCCTTCAGAAAATCCACTTTGCTTCTGATATTCTAAATTTGTGTAGGTATGAGAGCTCTAGAGGCATAACATGAAGGAAACTAAGTTGGAGAAGATATCAATCATTGAATGGGAAGCAATTCTTAAATGCGAAGGAATAAAATTTTCACTTGATATATGTGATGGTGAGCCCATTGGGAATTTAGCCCTATGTCAAAATGTTTGAGCCTCAATTAGGTTAGAGAATCTAAGTCTGCTCAGATTTTCTGCATGTTTCCTTTAGGCCTTCAAAGAAACCCTAAGACTTGAAAATTGAATCAATCTTTGAATCAGGTGCCACCATATAGGATGAATTTGTAGCTTGAAGCTTCCATGTGTGATGTTTTGGAGATTCCTTCCCACCATGAATTCCCCAAGATTTACTTCCTACAGAGAATCTGCTTGACCTAGAAATCTCTGACCCTTATTTTCGATGGAGAATCTGCCCTAGGAAAAAAAATTCAAAAATCCTCCAGTGCCTCAAAAAACCGAACTGCATTGATTTGTGAGCAATTATCTTGGATTTTAAAGATGAATAAAAGCCATTTGATGTTGATTAAGATCTTTTATCTATCTTCTTTTAATAATTAATTCATTAATGGTTATCATTATGGTGATTATCATGTTCTCTAACAGATGGAGGTAAAGTTGAGTCCTGGAAAGACTTCCAAGTCAAAGGCTTCACACGCACAAGAGGAAGTTAAGAGAAGAATAGATATAATGAAGTTTGATTTCAAAGGGATATGGCCTGAGTGAAGAATCACCTCCATGTGGTCAAAGATAGCTGACACCAACATGGGGCATGTTGATTATGATGATTTCTAGTAGAGGATGTTTGGAAATGCATCTACTCAATTGGCACAAATCATTACACACATAGACTTAGCTTAGGAAGAAGGGTTTCCACCCACATTGTTGTGCTCTAAACTAGTGTTAGAGTGCACAAGGCACTATGATGTTGACAAGAGGATAATAGTGGGCCCAAAAGGAAGATTCATGGATAACTTGACTGAGGAATCCATTACTGAAACATTCAATATTGCTTCTCACCACAAACTCATCAAGGAGATCAACATCTAAGAAGCAGAAGAATTTTATGCCAAGGACACTGCCGGGGCTTTGGACATGATGAACAGTTCATGGGTAGCTAATCCAAAGCCACACTATTCCAAGTTCATGAAGCAATTACATAGGATTGATTTCAAATGGAGTACCATGATATCATCATGCTCCTAGGTAGAGTAATGGGATTGGAAGATGCATTCACTTTCAGAAATTGGATGTTCTATCCCATCACTCAAATTGTGGAAGGAAAGCATTATCACTAGGCAAGTATCTATAGTGATAGTTTGGACAAACAATTGAGAAGTGTGCAAGATACTAGTGTTTTCATGATGACATCTTACCTTGTCTACGTGTTGGCAAGTAACTACAAATACAAGGCACTAAGTTATAGGGGGACTCTTGGAAAGGATAGAATATAGGATGTTTACCCTCAACCCCAGTAAAAAACATCAAATTATAGGAGAGCCAATGATGCCTTGTTCATGTACATCCCTAGATTACTACCGAGTGCTCTCCATATAAGAATCTCCATAGAGGGAATGTAGCTAATTAGAAAGTATGGACAATGGTTCATACAATTTCAGAGGTTTTCTTACATCATGGTAGAAGGATCTCCTACGGCCCCAAATTCAAATGCCAAGGTATCCTACTAACAAACTCATCTTGCTAGAGTTGACAAGGAAAATGGTTGCATTTGAGACAAAGCTACATGATGTGCACATGAAGGGGCTTTGAGATGAATTCCCATTCAGGATCGAAACTCTGGAAGCATACCCCAATCTCTAAAGTGTGCAACATTTAGAGAAGGAAATGGAACAATATGAGTTATATTCACATTTTGGAAAGAACAATTTTGATCCATATGGGAAAACACAAAAATAGGTCAATAGGGAGTAAAGGCACAAGGATCACATAGAAGATTATTAGGAAAATTGTATAGATGAATTTGAGGTAATAAAGAGGAGGTATTCTAGACTACCTTTGAAACTTATTAGGCTAGGTTGATGAATATGAGGGAGACCTTGTACAATATCATGATTATGAACCATATAGAAATCAACCCTTTCCTTTAGTAAATTGGTCAAAAGAAGAAATAATAGATCTTGATCAGATAATTGAACTCATGAAGAGATATTCTAGAATGTGGGTCAAACATAAGGTTGCAGAGTTGCAAGTAAATGGTGCCCAGTTCACCTATGACTTAATGGGAAACCTCGAATCCCATTTCGAGGATGACATCGGGGCTACCAAGGATGATATTACAGAGCCTTCACATGGGGATGATCAAGAAGAATAAAGGCCCCTCATTCTAAAAAGGAGAATGTAAGAAGTCAAGGGTAGACAAAAAAATTTGAAAGGCATCCTACAACAAAGGAAAAGAAAACTCCTAAAGAAGCTTCTGAGGAGCAAGAAGAGACTCCCCAACCTGCCAAGAATAGGAAGTTATTAACTGAGGGGAAAAGAAGAGACTCCCCAACCTGAAAAAAAAGACTATTGAGGCTTCAATTCCCCCTCCGAAGGCTATAGAAATTGAAAGATTTAGGGAGAAGCCGCAGGTATATGTGAGAAGGAATTCATCAAAGTAGAGGGTTTCTCCCATAGGGGAATCAAGAGTTGAAGTTGAGAATGTACATATAGAAGAAACCCTTGCTAGCAATCCCACAAAGGAAGCAAAGAAAGTAGTTATAAGGGATAATTCCCCTTCTCTATCTCTAATGCATAATATACTAAAGGATGAGGCACCAAAGGAAAATAAACAATTAGATGGAGAAGAGGGCCTACTTGATAATCCTGATGAAGAAACACAAAGTAAAGAGATTTTCACACCTAGAGATGGGAAATTAAGTGATCTGGCAAAAGAATTGGGGGCAAAGAAAGAGCCCAGCAAGGAGACTACCTCTGAGGTCACTATAGAAATTCCTCCGTACCCTCAAACCAATGAACATATTGATGTGCCCCATTCAGAAGATGAGCCTGAAGATAAAGATGATGAGGATAGGGAGCAACAAAACAAAGAAGAGGATGAGGAAAATATAGAAGTTGTTGAAGAGAGTCCTCATCACGACCAGCTTAAGCATGACATTCCTTAGAAGATCATGGATGTAGAGCAGCCCACTACCCTATTGATAGGGAGGCTGCATGAATCAATCACACTGGTTGTGATGCTGCAGGAAGCAATCACAGTTTCCTATGCTAGGCCTTGTCATAGACCTCCTTGGTGAAATTTCTGTTCCACCCTAACCTATAGGAACTCAATCTTGTCTAAGTTCCCTTAGTTCTCCTGCCAACCTCACTATCTTGTCAAGTTTGCAACTACCAAGCCAAATCTTGGTGCTATGACTCCTTTCTTCCTTAGCCTTTTATGCATCCAAAAGACTAATCCTCCCTCAATACATGAATGGATCTTGCAGGGGTGAGGGAATGTTTTCCAAAGCTCCAAAACAACCTCCTAGGGTTCCTGAAACTTCACTTAGACTCCATCTTGCCAATGCTTGTATGAAGCCTATTCCATAGGTTTGGCCCTTGAGCCACTATTTGGTTTCTGAACAGGGGTAAATTGCTTTTCCCTCCTAAACCCACCAAAGAAATGTGGTTCTTGGCTTAGGAAATGTGTTTCCCCTGCCTACACCTTCAATATTTCTAGGGTCTTGGCTCTGTCCAGGCCGTACTCTGCCCTCATGCAAACTCTGCCCAGAAAACTAGGGTTTCTAACTGTTCAGAACCAGTTTTAGGACTGGTGAAAAGTTCTCCTCCTAAATAGATTGTTGGGCTCTCCTCCTTGGCACCATACATGGCCAAGACCTTCCCCTAAATTCTCCAAAAATAATTTTTTGAAAATATTTTCTCCCCTACAAGTTATCAATGATGTTCTACAACCTTTCTAGCTGGGCTCTTCACTAGCTCGCCTAGGGTAAGGCTTTTCTCATAGCTCTTGCAACCAAAGAAAACCTAACACCTACCACTAAAATATGTACAGAGATGGAGCTTGACCACGTTCCCAACAATTCCATACTTCGTGGTACGGAGGGATGCAGCCTAGAACTCCATTTTTACACAGTTCTAGTCAAAACAGAAATAAGGAAAAAAAAAAAACCCAAAATTTACAAGAATGGATGAAAACGATGGAACAGATATCAAATGTGCCAAAAAAAAACTTCTAGAGGCCTCTCTACATGCTAAAAAAACCTACAAAATGCCTCTTTTAATTCATTTAGCTGCTGTCACACAAACACGAATAGAAAAAACAGAAATAAGACAATAACGTTGTTTTCTTTAACTTCTGGAAAACACAGTCCGTACAAAAAATTATAAACCCCAAAAAGGTCGTGGTATGCCTTAAATATGCCTCCACAACAATTTAGGTTCTTGGGTAGAGGCTTAGATGACCTAAAATGCATTTTTGTAAAACCCACTGTGTTTACAAACACTTAGGCAATTTTTACAACTTAGCCAAAATGAAGAGTTAAAACTACTTAACTCTTGTTAAGCTCCTTTCCAAAGTTCAAAGACAACCCAAATCACCTAAAAAAATGGTCAACATGACCTTATGAAAGCACAACAAAATTTAGACTTCCTACAAAAACTTCAATTAAGCTGAACTTTGCCAGGTGCTCCTGCACCATTCTCCCCCTCTCAGCTCAAACAACTAAGGAACTTTAGGAGAGATCAGAGACATATCAATTCCTTTCTTCTTAAAATCTACTTCTTCTACCCAGGTAGCTTCAGATTCATGCTTATCCTTCCATTTGACAAGATGCTCCATGTACCCCTTGTGCCTTGTAGTCTTCTTCACTCTTGACTCCAAGATCTTCTCTGCTTGCAGCTTGTCTAGAGTTGGTATGGACATGTTGCTGATGTCCTTGAAGACCTCCTGACTATTCTAAACTAGATCCTTGACTGTCCATTTATATTTGATCAAATCAACAACATTGAAAACTGGAGAGTTGCCCAAATCTGATGGTAATTCCACCTTATATGCATTCTTGCCATATTTGGCCAATACCTTTCATGGACCCACTCTTTTCATCTATAAATTTTTTGCCACTCCTTTTTTCAATTTGGATTTGTTGAGGTGGACCATAACATAGTCCCCAACTACAAACTGTACATCCTTCCTTGACAAATCAACATTCTCCTTCAACTTTTGAGTTGCTGCTATAACTGTCTTCTTAACCTGCTCATGTATCTCTTTCATGGTCTGAGTGAAGTCTTCTACATGTCCACTCCTATTCTCCATAGATCCAAGATCTCTAAGTTCACAAATACCTCTTGGGTGCATCCCATACACAACCTCAAAAGGACTTTTCCCTGTAGTTCTATTGACACTATCATTATAGGCATATTCAGCTTGGGAAATAACCATATCCCATGTCTGTCCATATTCTTTTGTCAAGCACCTTAGAAGATTACCTAGCACTCTGTTAACCACCTCTGTTTGACCATCGGTCTCAGGATGGTAAGCTGATCCAAAAGACAGGTTTGTACCCAATCTGCTCCATAGAGTCTTCCAAAAGTGACTCATGAACTTCACATCTCTGTCAAAAAAAATGCTTGGAGGCAAGCCATGGATCCTAACAACCTCCTTGAAGAAAAGATGAGCTATGTAGCTTGCATTATGGGAAATTTTGCAAGGAATGAAGTGACTCATCTTGCTAAATCTGTCCACTACTACATACACACTGTCAAAACCAGTCTTGGTCTTAGGAAGACCTACCACAAAATCCATGCTCACACACTCCCATGGTCTATTAGGAATGGGCAGGGGTTGATACAAAACAACATTGCTAGCTCCCCCCTTAGCTTTTATGCAAACAACACACTGCTCCACATATTTTCTGACATCTCTTGCTAACTTAGGCCAGTAATAGAACCTTTGAACTAGCTCTAAAGTTTTATTAATACCAAAATCCCCACTATGACTACCATTATGCTTTTCTTGAATCAGATTTTCCCTCATTGATCCTCTTGGAACACATAACTGATTACCCTTAAATAACAGTCCATTTTGCAATGTATACTTAGCAAACTGACTATGAAAATGATTCTCAAAATCAGAGCATACCTTGTAAGCTTCTGAGAAGTCTTCATCTTCACCATAGAGGTCTTTGAAACACTCTATTCCAATGCTCTTTAGCTGTATTTCTTGCACTGTCAACATTCTTCTACTTAATGCATCTGCCACCTTATTCATTTGTCCCTTTTTGTGCTTGATAGTGAATGTGAAAGCTTGGATGTATTCCATCCATTTCAAATGTATATTACTTAGCTTCTCTTGGGTATTGATGTAACTAAGTGCCTGGTTATCAGTGAAAACCACAAACTCTTTGGGTAACAAATAATGCCTCCACTTCCTAAGGGACTGCACTAAAGCATATAATTCTAGATCAAAGGTAGAGTACTTTTGCTTGGATTCATTGAACTTTTCAGTAAAGAAGGCTATAGGCCTACCTTCTTGACTAAGTACTCGTCCTACTGCTACTCCACTTGCATCACACTCAACTGTGAATAACTTGTCAAAACTAGGCAATAACAAAATTGGTTGAGTTTCCACTTCTTGTTTCAGTTTTTCAAACCCTTTATCAACCTCTTGAGTCCATTTAAACTTTGTTTTTAGACCACCTTTAATAGTATCTAGGACTGGTGCACATATGCCACTAAAATTCCTTATGAACTTTCTATAAAACTGAGCCAAACCATGAAAACTCCTTACCTATGTTGTTGTGTTTGGTGTAGGCCAGTTTAGGATGGCTTCCACCTTGCTTGGATCCATCTTCAACGTTCCTTTGGATACTACAAAGCCTAGATACACAAGCTCTTGTTTGAAGAACTCACATTTCTCAAGGTTGATTGCCAACTTCTCTTCTTGCAACCTTTTAAGTACCATCTCCACATGCTTCAAATGTTCTTCTGCTGTCTTATTGAAAATTAGTATGTCATCAAGATAGACTACTACAAAGATCCCTGTGAAATCCTTAAGTACCTCATTCATTAGTCTCATGAATGTGCTAGGGGCATTTGAGAGGCCAAATGGCATCACCTTCCACTCATATAACCCATCATTTGTATTAAAAG
Organism: Sequoia sempervirens; assembly: GCA_007258455.2. Lineage (NCBI taxonomy): Eukaryota > Viridiplantae > Streptophyta > Pinopsida > Cupressales > Cupressaceae > Sequoia > Sequoia sempervirens. The sequence goes on along the minus strand of VDFB02000008.1, from coordinate 111,657,750 downwards.
TTGTCTTCCACTCATCACCTTCCTTAATTCTAATATGATGGTAGCCACTCTTGAGGTCTAACTTAGTGAAATATTGTGCTCCTCCAAGGCAATCCATTAAATCTTCAATTCTAGGTATTGGGAACCTATACCTAATGGTGATCCTATTAATTGCTCTAGAATCAGTACAAAGTCTCCACTTACCTCCTTTCTTTGTTGCTAAGACCACTGGGACTGCACATGGGCTAATGCTCTTTTGAATCAGACCTTGATTCAATAATTCTTCCACTTGCCTAGCCACCTCTTGGTTCTGCTCAGGTGTAAGCTTGTATGCTGCTTTGTTAAGAAATGAGGCTCCAAGTATGAAGTCAATTTGATGACTTATTGCTCTCTTTGGTGGTAGAGTTGCAAGTGTTCCATCACTGACTATACTCTTGTACTTATTCAGCAACTTTTGGACTGCTTCTGGTAAGACTGTCCTTTCAGCCTTTTCTTCCTCTTTGGACTGCATCATGACCACATATCCTTCATTCCCTTGGTGTAGGTCCTTAAGGAACTCCTTGCCACTACTCAACATGATGTTAGGTACCTTTGGCTGTCCTTCATCTCCCTCTGTCAATGACTGCAGTTTGAAGGTTCTTCCATCCTTCTTGAATGAGATGGTGTTCTCTTTCCCATCATAAATGGAACTTCTGTCATATTTCCATGGTCTTCCCAGTAGTAGATGGCATGCATCCATGGGTAATACATCACAAACCAGCTTGTCTTTATAGCCTCCAATTGAAAATTCCACTGTTACTTGTTCATTCACCAAAACACTCTGCCCCTTATTCAGCCATGTGACCTTATAGGGGTTATTGTGTGGTACCTTCTGCAATTTCAGCTTTGCTACTGCCTCCTCTAAGATTATATTGTCTGTTGAACTAGAATCTACAATGACTTTGCACACTTTTCCAAGTATTTTGCACCTTACTCTAAAAAGAGCTCTTCTTTGCTTAGGTTCCTCTTTGACTGGCTGCCTGATTAGAACTTTGTTAAACATCAAATTCTCTCCAATTTCATATTCTATATGACTGATCTCAGATGCTTTAGGACTCATGGAGTCCTCTTGTGCATAGGCCACTCTCTTTTCATTGCTAGAAGAAGATGCTTTCTCTAGGCACCTATAAGCAGGGTGACCTAGTTGGTTACAATGATAACACTTCATGTTTGCAAAGTAAGAATTACTCCTACCTGCTCCTCTTCCTCTGTTAAATCCTCCTCTTGAAGATTTTTCACCTCCATGCTCAGTAATTTTAGATTCTCCTTGATTTCTTTGATCATTACCTCTACCTTGGTAACCCCCACGCTGTCCTCATTGATCTCTGCCTTTGCCTCTGCCCTTAGAAGACTGATCTTGCTTTCTTTTGTTCCTTTCCTCAATATTTATAGCCAACTGATAACATTGGTGTAATATTTTAGGACTCAAAAGAGCCATCTCTTCTTGGATGTTCCACTTCAAGCCATTAAGGTACCTAGCCACTTTTCGGCTCTCATCCTCTGTTACATTTGATCTCAAGCAAAGTTTCTGAAACTCTTCAGTATAGGTGTTGACATCTTGGTCTTTCTGCCTTAGACTTTGCCTCTTCTTATGTAGCTGAATCTCATAATCATCTGGCATGTAGGCTTCCTTCACCTTAGCAACCATTCCTTTCCAAGTTGATATGGGCTGCTTACCTTCTTTTTCCCTCTCAGTCTGAACAAACTTCCACCATGTTAAGGCTGATCCTCTCAACCTTGATTTAGCAAACTTCACCTTCTATGCTTCAGTGACTCCATCACACTCAAAGTGATTCTCCATTCCTTCTATCCAATCCATGACCAAATCAGGATCCATCTTTCCACTGAACAATGGTATGCCCTCAAGTCCTTTTCCACTCAAGGCTTTCAATGCCTTCAAGAAAGGATCCTCCTCCAAAATAGGGTTAGGTGTAGGGACCTTGTCCTCCTCTGCAACCTCTTCTTCCTTTGGTACCTTTCCTTCCAACCTTGCATCATTCAATGCTTTTTCAAGTTGCTCTATCCTTTCTTTTAACAACCTGTTATCCTCCTCTTTTCCTTCAACCATCTTGGTTAACTGTGCATTTGTCACCATGGCAGGAGTTTCACTTGACTAAACTTCTGACATATAAGCCGCTTCCCAAATCTTTTGCTCACTTTGATACCAATCTGATAGGGAGGCTGTAGAAAGCAATCACAGATTCCTGCGCGAAGCTGCAGGAATCAATCACACTGGTTGTGATGCTGTAGGAAGCAATCACAGTTTCCTGCGCTAGGCCTTGTCATAGAACTCCTTGCTAAAATTGATGTTCCACCCTAACCTATAGGAACTCAATCTTGTCTAAGTTCCCTTAGTTCTCCTGCCAACCTCACTATCTTGTCAAGTTTGCAACTACCAAGCCAAATCTTGGTGCTATGACTCCTTTCTTCCTTAGCCTTTTATGCATCCAAAAGACTAATCCTCCCTCAATACATGAATGGATCTTGCAAGGGTGAGGGAATGTTTTCCAAAGCTCCAAAACAACCTCCTAGGGTTCCTGAAACTTCACTTAGACTCCATCTTGCCAATGCTTGTATGAAGCCTATTCCATAGGTTTGGCCCTTGAGCCACTATTTGGTTTCTAAACAGGGGTAAATTGCTTTTCCCTCCTAATCCCACCAAAGAAACATGGTTCTTGGCTTAGGAAATGTGTTTCCCCTACCTACACCTTCAATATTTCTAGGGTCTTGGCTTTTTCTAGGCCGTACTCTGCCCTCATGCAAACTCTGCCCAGAAAACTAGGGTTTCTAACTGTTCAGAACTAGTTTTAGGACTGGTGAAAAGTTCTCCTCCTAAACGGATTGCTAGGCTCTCCTCCTTGGAACCATACATGGCCAGGACCTTCCCCTAAATTCTCCAAAAATAATTTTTCAAAAATATTTTCTCCTCTGCAAGTTATCAATGCTGTTCTGCAGCCTTTCCTAGTCGGGTTGTTCACTAGCTTGCCTAGGGCAAGGCTTTTCTCATAGCTCCTGCAACCAAAGAAAACCTAACAGCTACCACTAAAATATGTACAGAAATGGAGCTTGACCATGTTCCCAACAATTCCATACTTCCTGGTACGGAGGGAATGCAGCCTAGAACTCCATTTTACACAGCCTAGTCAAAACAGAAATAAGGAAAAAAACCAGAATTTACAAGAATGGATGAAAATGATGGAACAGGTTTCAAATGTGCAAAAAAAAACTTCTAGAGGCCTCTCTAAATGCTAAAAAAGCCTACAAAATGCCTCTTTTAATTCATTTAGTTGCTGTCATGCAAACAAGAACAGAAAAAATAGAAAATAAGACAAGAACGCTGTTTTCTTTAACTTCTGGAAAACACAGTCAGTACAAAAACTTCTAACCCCCCAAAAAGGTCGTGGTATGCCTTAAATATGCCTCCACAACAATTTAGGTTCTTGGGTCGAAGCTTAGATGACCTAAAATGCATTTTTGTAAAACCTGCTGTGTTTACAAACACCTAGGCAATTTTTACAACTTAGCCAAAATGAAGAGTTAAAACTACTTAACTCTTGTTAACCTCCTTTCCAAAGTTCAAAGACAACCCAAAGCGCCTAAAAAAATGGTCAACATGACCTTATGAAAACACAACAAAATTTAGACTTCCTACAAAAACTTCAATTAAGCTGAACTTTGCCAGGTGCTCCTGCACCACCTATATTAGTTGGAGAAGAGGTTAAAACAAAAATAAATTATCGTAGAAGATGAGACTCCAAGCTGGGATAAAATCTTAGAGAAGTGGGGACAACCTAAAGAAAGAAAGAGGGCCATAACAGTATCTAAATTTGCAAGAGATGAGATGGAGAATAGAATTGTCCATGTTGTTGTTCCCACTAAAGATAAATATAAGGATGAAATAAGACCCACAGATTACAAGATGCAAGCTATCAATTTGGGTCCAATAACAAAGGAGTAGGAGAAAAAAGACTTCCAAGAATCCTCCCAAGCAATTTTGAGAAGACAAGATAAGGAGACTGCTGAGAAAGAAGAGTTGTAGAAGCAATTGAGAGAGGTACACAAGTATATCCAACACTTGATCAAACCTCTACAATCCCAAAGCAGTGAGAGCTCTTCATTTCCAGAGGGTTTCTTATCCAAGGAGGTAGTGTCAGAGATTGAGACATTGAAGTATTTTGTGAAAGACACACAAGAATGGTTGCAAAATGTCAATGAGAGAGGAGATGAGATGATAAAAAAAGTGCTACCATTCTATGAGAAGTCATCATTCCTCTCCAAGGACATAACTTATTCCTTAATGACTACAAGCAACTGCTCGATGATACTATTGTTAAAGAATTGGAGAGAATTCTTGTAATTACTGCAGAGACTCTAATTAAGGAATGTGTTATGACCATGCAAGATACACAAAATTCCATGGAATGGATAGAAGCTTTTAATTTTAGGAATGAACTAAGGATGAAGGAACCCAAAAAGTTATCCAAGGCTTAGGTTAAGGTGAAGGAAGTCTTTGATAGCTGTAATGATTTTATGGAAATAGTTACAAGAAGGAAGAAATTTAAACAGAAGGACCTAAATGTGGAACAGTTACAACAATGGTGGCATGAGGCATACTCTCCAAGTGCAAAAGGTCCAGTATTTAAGGATCAATTAGAGGATGTTGCTATTTACATCTCCTGTCTAGATAGATATCAAGGTTTGTATGTTGACTTGGAGAAAATATTTGTCTAATATGAGGAAGAGTTAAATTCAAATAGGGCCAGAATTAATGTAATAGCTACCCCAACCTAGGTCGACTTGGATCTAGTCCTTGCAAAAATAAAAAAATAATTTCTAGAAAGAATGGGGTAGGTGAAGGAGAAAAGGATAACCTAGCTTGATGGCTTAGCAGAATGTGCCATTTAATGTCAATTTTGCCTATGGGACAGGTTAGATGCATGTTGGATTCCATGCGTAAGAGGAATTTAATGCTAAAATTTGACTTTTGAAGGCCGACCTCCATTATTTTAATATAAATTTTGAACTTGAAACTTTGGAGGGAATTTTTGGTTGACTTGGCTTGTAAACCCTAATTTAGGCCACCATAAGTGCATATTACTATAAATAGTGACTTTTCCCTCATTTGTTAAGGTTTTACAGTTGGAGATAGTGTTAGAAAATTAGCTAACGCATTAGAAAAGCTCTGTGATACTTGAGATACTGGAAAACCTTGGATTGTTGCAAATTTTGGTGAAGCAAATACATGAGAGGGCATTATTATTTGGTGTTCTTCATTATGTTATTCATCTGTGCATGGTTCTTGTGATTCTTGTATTTTAGATTAGGAATGTTTGATTTAAGTAAGTTACTCTTTAGATAATCTTATAAATATTTAAGTTTAAGTTGTATTTATGGTGGAATATTTGAAGTGTTTGAGAAACCCTTGGTCCATATTTTTGGCTACTTGTTGAATGTGAGTGGTTGTGTAAAGTTAGCTTGGGCCTATATCTTGTGTGCTTAGTTCAATTGTGAAGTGTTTGTTCATTTTAATGCTATATTTGGATTAATATGTGAATGCTTTACAATCTAAATTTTTTGATACATTAGGAGATAGCACTATTTCTATGATATTACAAGATAATCTAAATTTAGCAGAAATTAGTTTGAAGGGGTTGGTCCACTTTGAATGTTTTATTTTTTTAATAGCTAATTCTAGAAGTTAGAGTTAGATTTCTTTAAAACCCCTTATCTCTTTTTTCATGTCTTTAAAAAATATGGGTTAGTTTAAGGTTTGCCAACATCAATATATTGTCATATTTGATGAACTTAGGAAGCTCCATCATTTTTGTGTAAATCCCTTTGTGGAAAACCAACAATTTCACATTTATCTCCGAGTTGTTTCACTACATTGCCAAGACCTGACATTAGAGACCTTGGGGCTATCTGTTGAAGCTTGTTGATAGGGATTTACCTTTCAAGAGAGATAGGATATTATATTCTATCTTAGTTGTTGTTGTGTAGAAAACACCATCAACACCTTGCAAAAATGTATTCAATTCAGAAGGCAAGTCTACTTTGTACATAATTCACTGACTTTGTTAATCTTCATGGTCCAACATTCGGCAAACCTGCCCAAGGTAGATAGAATTATAGTATCTCAAAGGGGTCCTATTAGATGGTGGTCATGGAATGGGAAGGACACACCACAATTGAGGACACTTGCTATTCGCCTCTTTTCATAGGTAATACTAATACATTAAGATAATTTGAATTAGATTAGTATTGAACATATATATAATCATAATTGAATGTTGTAATTAGTAAATTACTAATATAGTTTTTGTCTCCTCTCAAAGGTTGCTAGTTCCTTTGTTGGAGAGAGGAATTGTTCAACATACAACTTTACTCATTCTATCAAGAGGAATAGGTTGACCTCTAGATGGGCAGACAAATTAGTGGATGTGCATATTGCTTTGCAACTCCCAAATCATCAAACTCCTGATTATCGATAGACTCCAACATTACAGTGGGATGTTGATCCAGAGGACGTCGCACAAATTGATGAGGAGGAGACAGAGGAGGGATTGGTTGGAGTTCCATTAGATAAGCTAGCCTTTCATACTCATAGCATAGTGACTTAGACTCCGGGTATGATTTTGATGCAATGTTGATAGATGCTAAGTAGAGGCAGCCATCATAATTTTTTATTACTATGTTTCAAACCCTTGTGACTTTGTCATTTTGACATTTGTAGTGCAAACTTGTAGCCTTTGGGCATTTTATTATTTTATATTGTATGTACATTGATTGTTTGACATGAATTATGGTCCATGGAATCAATTCAGTAGTCATACAATTAATTTGTTCGACACTATGATGCATATGTCAATATAGTTGGTGATTACATTTGCAACTTTATGAATGTCCATTGTTATGATTATAATTGCTCATATGAATATCTAAAATTTCCCTATATTTTTAAAATCAATCTCTCTCTCTCTATATTATATATATATATAGCTGTCCCCGGCCTCCAAAAATCCCCAAAAAAATGTCACCCCGAAACTCATCCCGCCATTTTGCCATCCCCCATACTAGAAACTCGATGGAACATAGTAAATAAGCCAAGAGATATCCAAACCCTTCAAACAACAAAAAGCTGGAGTTAAAAAAGGCATCCCGAGCAAGTAGACCTAAAAAAGCCAAAAACACTAAATTTATGGCCATTGAAAGTCAGATATTTGACTGAGATAAAGTTGTTAAGGTAAATTATATGTTTTGAGAAAGTTCATCTCTGAGTGCAAGTATTTTATTGCCCCCCAACTTGCTTGTACAGAAAACCCAAATTGTTGACAGGATAAATGACATATGAACAAATTTCCTTTCCAATCTCTTCATTAAGTTCGAATATGGAAACAAATGGAGGAGAATTTTTTAGCTTGAAAATAAGTGGGCTTACAAAAAGTAAATGACTTGTTTTATCTTGTTTTAATCTGAAAAAAGTGATCGCGACTTATAAGAGGAGACGCAGATACAATCCATCTTATGTTGGGATAACATGGATTTGTGTTATGGGTACTTGTACCAGTAGTTTATGGCGTATGTCTACAAATGAGCCTATCTGGCTTCTGTGTTAACACAGATTCCTACGTCCAAAAGAAATCTAATTTCCAATCCCAACCCTATAACATCAAAGTTGTTTAATCACACTGTTGTTATAAGATTGATGACAGTGTCAATTCAAACTCTCACTTCTTTATCGATTTGGATAAGGAAAAGTAGTTTGATTGCACCTTTGGCATTCACTAGTTATTTGCCAAGGTCACTGATATTTCTATCATTATAAGAAACTTGGGTGAAGAGAGAATACCACTTTAACAGAAGGCGTTTTTGCTCTTTCAATGACGGAGTGGGCTACGTCGTGTTCAGCAGGGCAGGGGGAGGAATACGAAGGGAGGAGGCATATTACACCTTTAATGTCTGTACAGCAAAGTAGATTAGACTGGGAAAGGGGAACTGCCAGGAAAAATACAAAAGCGATTGTAAATAGATATCGTGTTCAGAAATTTAAAGATGCGAGGAAACAAGTGGCAGGGCAGGACATTGACGTATATATACATCATCTCCTTAGTGCTTGCCATTCATCACATCCCATCAAGACTGACCACCCACTTTTCTTTACAGCAGGGAAAAGAGGGCGTTTCAATAGATTAGATTTGAATACAAGACTGTGAATCAAAATAAATTAGAATGGGAAAGGAGAATTCCAAGGAAAATAGAAAAGTGATGGTACTTTGATTTGAAATTAAATGGAAGAGGAGGAAACAGTGCACGTCTGGTAAATTGGAGTTTTGAAATTAGTTGAAATAACACAGATAAAATTGAGTTCATGCATCTATCCTATTTTATTATGGTTTGTAAAGTGATTTCAATTTATATGTGGAAGGTTAAATTTTAATTATGGCCATTTTATTGTTAACAGTAAATATCACAATATATCACTTCTTTACATGAAGAGATAATAATATGTTAATTATAAATCCAATGAAATGATGGACATAAAACTTTTATAATTTTCCTTTCTTTAAGAAGAAATATATCTGCATTACCTACAAAATTATAGAAAGAAAGTGATTTTAGAAAACTAGAAAGCAAAATTTGGCACCACCACAAGCATAAATTTCCAATCGCATCATACAAAAAAGTAGAGTCCAATTTATATTCGAACTGGTTTATATTTGGCTCTCCAAATTTTCTAAGTAGGCCCTACCTCAAATGTTGTAAGGACAAACTTTAGATTTGTTGAATTTTTTATTTTTTAATAAATTTTTTAAATTTCCTCTATAAGTAAATAAATATTTGTTTTATAAATTTTTATAAAGATCTATAATTAAATGATTGTGATTCAAATATTATTTGTTATTATTCTAAGTTTTGAAGGTGATTTGTAGTTTAAGGAACAAAATGATTGTCAAATTTTAACATTTTGAAAGACTTTAAATATTTTGTTATGATAAAATTGATTTATACTATTTAAGTAAAAAATTATTTATTTCATTTTACTAAATAATATATTGTAGGGAAAATAAACCTCCCCTTAGGTTAATTACGACTAATTGACTTAATACAACATGTAGTAACAAAAAAAGTTGCCTTTTCCTTGCTTGCTTGGATAACTGCATTAAAACTAGACTAATGGTGTCTTTGACTAGTGTTGTAATGTCTTGTAAACATTCACACTATTTTAAGACCTTTATTTGACTAAATCATGCTTTAATTTGTCCTTTCCAAGGGTGTTGTGAAGTGTTGTAACACACTTTTCAACTTTTCTAGGACTTATTTGCTTAAGTAAGCCTTCTGGGCTCCTTCCTAAATAAGATAAGCATAATTTACACCTTGTTTAAGTGATATACCTTTTTTCAAAGCACTTTCACATTTATCTAGATAGTCTTAATTCATTAAGGTTTAGTGGAGTTATTAAGCCCCCTTTTAGGGCTTCATTTTGACACCTCCTAAGGATCCTTCCTGATAAGCATAAATTAAATATCAAATTATTTTATTGAGAAAAAAATTGGTCTTGGTAAGTTGAGCCAAGACCCATTCACCCTTGATGGTGAATGAGTCCTCCCTTAATAGGACCCATTCTTTTTAGTTGATCTGGAATAGAATTTTGGCCTTCTTTAAGTGAGCCTCGAAGCTCAATCGTGGAAACTTAGGCAAAACCCATTTTCCTTCAGTGAAGAATGGGTCCTCCATTAATGCGACCATACATTTTGAATTTCATTCTAGTGGGAAATTAATTGTCTTTCTTTCTAGACCTAATATCAACCTTAATTCTTTGAATTTTGGGGTTAATCTCCTAATTTAGTATAAATAAGGGGCTAATTCACATTGTTTTTCCTAAGAAATCCTAACACAATCTGGAAATTTTATCAAACATTCAAGCATTGAAGTGATCAAGCATTAGAGCATTCATAAGGCATTTCAAGGTAGAATTCAAGAGATTATTGCAAAAATTCTGGGATCATATCATCATGAAAAGGTTCTAATTGCATCATTTCATGTTCATGTTTCATTATCTTATTTCATCATTTGGTTTAATTACCTACAAGAGGTTGACTAAGACAAACCACCATTCACTAACAAATCAACAAGGTTTTTGTCCTCAAGTGTGTTATTGCAAATTTACAGGTTGAAGAGAAAGGTTATCAAAGTTTTCAAACTTGCAAAGTTATCATTCAAGGTGAAAGATCATAGAAAGAGCCCTACAAAAATAAATATTGCCTTCTAGAACTTGATAACAGGGATTTCAAGAGTGTATACATCAAGGTACAGGATCCTGAAATCAATTTTTTGAAACCCTAAAAGGACCCATTAATGGCTAACATCATGCAATGCGATTGAGTCGATCTCAATCTGTGTGGCAACACAAATGTTGGTAATCATGAAAGGTTGTCTTCAAATTTCCATGCAATTGGGAATCAAACAGTTCTAGTACATCTTCCAATGAGCTTTCATGGTTATGCATGTGTGATAATTATTAAGTGTGAATTCCATTGCTTCATTCGATAAATGCAACTGAGATAATTTCCTTTTGCATCATTATCATTTAGCAATTAAGCATTTTTTGGTGTGCGTAATTGACAAAAGATAAAATGGATGAACCAGTAAGAAGGTATGTTCACTTGAATTCCCTAGGGTCGGCTTTGGATGCACCTGAAGCTTCTTTCACCATGAAGGCAAGTACTTCTACTAAGAAGCCCAGACTAGTGCCTAAAAGATGCAGTCAGAGACTGCAATTTCACGGTAATATTGCAGAAGGAACATATGACAAGGGAAAAGGTCCAGTGTAGTATTTTACTGGATCAAAGTGGAAAGTGAGGTATGATCGTGGCTCCTACGGGTGCCAAAATTCACCCATTAACCTCACAAGCAGTTCCTCCTATAGTGGCATCGAGACCAACTTAGCTTACGGCTGGTATATTTCCCCGTTAAATGACAATTTACCCTCTAATGAGGAGGTGATATCGGAATGAGGAGGTGATATTGGTGGTTCCGTTGGTAGTCAAGACTCCTAGTGGACAACCTGTGACTATACTTGGTAATGAGAATAAATAAGAAGAGGCCGAGGTGTCCTCTCTTCCTCTGGCGACGACAAGAAATGGTCGTGTATATTGTGGATGTGCTACTGGTGCTTATGGGGTGACAAGAAATTGAATTGGTTGTGGTGGTGGTCCAGTTATCTTGTGTATGTGGAATTTTGGGTTCCTGGTTTGTGATGGCGTAGATGGCTACAAGGATAATTTTGGTAGCAATTTGTATTTCTCCTCTCGGGTGGCGGTTGCATTTTGGTTTTCTCCCAATTGTACTGTTTTGTGAAAATTTGACATATGGGGTTTTGAAATGCAAAAAAATGCAATTGAAATTTACATGAAATGAAATTCTGTAGAAAACTACATTTGAGCCTAAATCTTGTCACTTCCCTTGCATTATAAAAGGGAAACCAAGGCTCATTTTGAAAGAGAGAAAAAAGATAGAAGAAAGTAGACTCTAGCTAGGGTTTTGGTCGAACATATACATATAGATAGGAATATAATAGTTGGTCATCTTTGAGAATTATGAATGAACTTATGCAAGTACCTTAAATTTTTTCTCAGACATGATTCAAGTACAGTTAAATATATATAATTCTGATATATTTCTCTTCTTTTGCAAGTTTGGGTGAATTTCAAGTTGAAATATTAATGGTGTTTCAATTCTACTTTGAATATTTGTTCAAATGCATATCTCTTCTCTTTTTTTTATTCAAGTAATCAATTAAATACTTAGATGGGGTCATGAATTTATGTTCATTTGCAAAGAATTTGATAAGTAGTGATATATCAGAAAATTCAAGCTCCATGATGCAAAGTATTGTGAGAGTAGTCTTTTTTATTATTGGGTCATCTTTGTTTTACTGATTCTTGCATATGTGACTCCATTTTTCCCAATAAATACGACATTGATTTGTTCCTTAATGATTTACCTAAGGGGTTAATCATACAATCATTTAGTGACCAATTTGAAGTCATGGTTTGAATTCATTTAAAACTTCATTAATTCAAATGTTCATGTATGACAAATCCCATTAAGGATGTCTTCATTTTGGTGAATGGGTAGCAAATTGTTTAGAAACAAGCCAATTTCTTAGTAGTTGTTACATAATTATCCATCATTCAAATGTGTTCTGTGTAATGATGTGTTCAACATAGCTAAATATTGAATGAACACACTAGGAATAACCTCCTTGGTCCTACAAAACCTAAAGCGTAGAAGATCACAGTCATTGACTAGATCTTGTTAGCTGGCCATTCATTTCAAGAGTCTCGAATATAGGAATTGACTATTCCTTAGAGATGTCTTAGGTGCAGTGGAAGACACCAACATAATGGCGACTCTCCTAGGGAATTATTATTCTCCAAAGGAACAAATATAAATTGTAGATTCAAATGGTGATTTAATCTAAATGTCCTCGAATTCTTGAACCTACTCTATAATTTATATACAATTGGCATTAAAGGACCTGAACATGACTCTATTGTGGAAGATATCTTAGAACCTTGCTTATTTTGTAAAGAAGCTTCATCTTATTTGAAGCTTTATCCTCTAAAGAGAAGTGGCGACTCTGACTCAAAGAACCTGTTCAAGTATATATTTGTTGTTCAGATCCTGGTACCTAGAGATATACATACTTCATAGCTGACGACATCCAGGTATTCTTGTGAAACTTGAAAGAATTTTGAGAATTTTATAGATATCATCATAAATTTCCAATGATTGACATAAAATGATTCCATAATAGGTGATTAGCACTAGAACATGGAATATTCAAGGTTTTTAGCATGCTTTATTTATAAGTTGAAATTTCTGTAGTAAAGTGCCAGAAGCATGTCATGTTGTAGACCTTAGGAAGTCTTTGTATGAAATACTTGTGCTAAGATCTTGGGATTTTATTTGTAAAAGGAATTGAAATAGTTTTTTACAAATTGCATAAATATTTTAGAATTCCTTTTAAGAATTAGGGGTGAGTTGTCAATTTGTGCCATCTGGTACAAATATGGACAGAAATACACAAGTCAAATAGCCTTGGGCCCATTAGGATGGCTTATGTATTGATAGGTATAGAGCTTTCAACTTTGACAATATTTGTCGCTACCCGAATGTTATGCCACCCAAGATTAGGGATATGATACCAAAGTTTAGTGGTGAAAAATCTGAATCAACAAATGAACATCTGCAAGAATTTATAGATGTAATGGGTGATTATGAGGTTGAATTTGAGGATGTGGTGATGAAATTTTTTGTTCAATCATTAAAAGGAGATGCAAGAGATTGGTTCTCTTTTCTACCTACTATCTCAATACACTATTGGAATGAACTTAAGGATGCTTTCCTTGAGCAATTTGGTAATAAGGTCAATCCAAGTGTGGTAAGAAAAAAATTAATTTAAATCCACATAAGTAAAGATGAATTGGTCCCTGCATTCAATCTTGGATTTGCAAAGGCAATAAGAGATATCCTTGAATATGTATGGCCAAATGATGTTGAGTTCCTGGTTGTATACCTTGGAGCATTTGACTAGAAGATGAGTTTCTTGTTGAGAGAAAAAGACCCAATTACCTTGTAGCAAGCTTACCAGGAAGCTGTGAGTATTGAAAATAATCTGAAATACTCAATTATGAAGGGGTTGGCAGTAATTAGTCATGCTAGTTCTAGTAATGTCTAGATAATCGAATTGGGTCAACTAGAAGATAAAAATTTCCATCAAGATGAGGATGTTTTAGATATTGTACTTACATCAAGCAATGTAGAGCAAGCATCAACCTCTAACCAGCTAGGCATGGGAGGGATGAATTTGATGTTATCTATTGGGAAGTTATATGAAATAAAGAGGCATACAAATGAGTCAGCATATGACTTATTTTCAAGGTTCCTGGATGCTTTAATGGAAATTCCCATAGGGTTTAGACTAAATGAAAAAATGTGTATTAATCTATTTTGTAAAGCCTACACATCAAGATCAAGCCAATGGCCTGAAGATATGAAGCCCCAAAGCATTGGTCAAGTGGTGGATTGGATATTTATAGTTGAAGACTTCAAGCATCGTTATGTGTCTCCCACTACTTCCCACAATATAGATAGTGATTGTCACAATGAGGAGAGACATAGATTAACATTGTAGATCCACAGGGATCATTGACATTAGATCAATTAGCTATTGAGTGTTGTCATTTCATAGACAGTTTGAGGATAGGTGCACCCGACAGTGATGATGATGAAGAAATAGAGTGTGAAGTCAAGTAGATCATATCTGATTACTTGCCTCCAAATTCCTCAAGCCATGAGCTTGTACATGAGATGCATGAATTTGCACATATGTAATATGTTAGAATTAATCTTGTGTCACCTAATAGTGGGGATGCTTTTAGTGTCCATGAAAAATCACAAGTAAGGAGTCAGAGAGGTGAAGTTGAATTTGCACAATCTTCAATTGAGTATGATTCTTCTTATGAATTAGAGATTGAATCCATAACTTCTAGTAGTGGGTATTTCAATAGCCTTGAAGGGATTTGATTTTTAGGAAGTGAACAATTCTCTTCATGTGAAGAATTTTTAGAGCATGGATCAATTGTTATGAGCATAAGTGATGAAGAAGCTGATGGATCTTCTTCTCTTTGTTTTTCAAGTGACCACTAATTTTGGATAATGGGAGGGCCAAGGTCAAGGAATTTTTCATGATGTAGATGATGAGATACATCCAATTATGTCCAAGATATGGAATAACTCTTTATTTGATGAGCCTACACTTGATATTGAGGATACAAGGGAAGATGTTTATTGGTGTAGGAATAATCCTCTGTTTGAAGACAACACTAATAAATTCCTACCAAATATTACTAGCACATATGTTGTAGAGGATATATGTGGATACCAGGGTGATAATGCATTTGAAAGTGTTGGCCTTGATTTCATAATTTGTCAAATGAAAGAAAAATCTAGTGGAACATATATGGTGAAGATTATCTGTCAACATGGTATGGAACAAGGGGTCTGTGAGGATCATGTTAAAGAGGTTTCATATTTATTGGCACTCCGGGATAGTTAGATCTCATGTGTCAAGGAGGATTGTGTTGACAATATTGGATGTAACATTACTGATAATGGATATGTGGATGCTTCTGATTATTCTCCTACAACTATTCATAATGTGCTTAAGAAGGGAGTTTAATTGTTACTAGCCTATGATCTACAATGCAATAAGGGGCCAAATAAGAAGGATAATTTTCTCTTAGGTGATTAGAGGACTAATCAGGTTGAATACATTAATGTTCCAATGAAAGGGGATTTTGCTAGTCAGTATGAGGTTGCAGTTGAGTTTTTTGCAGATACTCCTTATCTTCTAGATATGATTATGGATTTCCTTTCACCCACTAAAGACAATGTTGATAGGAGGTACATGAAAGGGGTATATGGCTCTTTCTCCCCTTGTCCTAATTTTATGAAAGAATTCTTAGATGTAAACCAAAGTGCTTACGAAGTCTTCAAATTTGAGGAACAATTTGGGTATGATACCACACCTCATTGTGATGTTGAATTTGAGAGTTTTGTATTTTCAATACAATTTGATGAATCCATGATGAGAAAGGGTGATTTTAGTAGTGGTACGACAGATGTTATAAGAATTACTGATTGCAATGAAGTTAGACACCTAGAATTTTACAACATTCATTTGAATCCAGTGACGATGAAATAGGCTAAATTGTTTGACAGAGGTAAAAACTGGCCCTAAGTTTTGGGGCCTTGGGCCTCCAATTTGAGGATTGAAGCCAATGATTCACATGAGGCTTCTATGGTGAATTGCAATGTATTCTTTGTAAATTTTTTGTATATAGGGTTTGGTGTGTTTGCTTTTCTTGGTTGTGATTGCTTTCCTTGTCCGAGTAAGCCCCTCTTTTGGCCTTCTGCCTGGTCTACTTCAACTAAAGATTACTTTTCTTGCCATACCCACCAGGGGTATGCATCCCCGAGCATGGGCCGCTATTAGAGCTTCCAAAATCTTGGTGGATTTTGTCTTTCCATGAGTCTGGTTATCCTCTTTGATAAACCCTTGTCCTTATTGGTAGATAGGGTTTTGTTAATGAAAGCCTAAAAATGTTTTAATTCTTGGTTGACCTGCTTGGTCGGTCATCAACCCCTTAAGTTGTCCCTCAAGTTGTTTGGAATGTTAGTTTATCAGCCCCATTGGCCCAAAAACTAGTTATCATTTTCCTATTGCATGAAGTCTTTTTCCTAAGGTCAGGTCTTAAATTTAACTTGGTGACTTAAACATTAAGCCATTGAACCTAGTTGTCACATCACCATCAGTTTTTCCATTTAATGCTAACATTGTGGGATGTGTAGCTTGCAAGATTCAAGGACCAGGGAGAAGATCTAGACAATACCCCACCAGCCCGTGGGAGTAAAGTGACAGTAAGTTAAATATAATGAGGTTAGTGAAAACCTGATGTGTGTCCATGGAAAGTGCGGAGCCCACTCCCCACTATTGTTCACATGGCCTGAGATGTTCAATGAGAAGTTGTGATCAATCTAGTAGATCAATCTTCACTATTCCCTACTAGCTCATTGAAGTAAGGTGGATGATGGTTAAATCTAGCTGGATCACTAAGATCTCGACACCTTTCTTCACTCACTCAGACCGTGGAACCCACACACAGTGATAGTGTCATCCAACATGGATAAGAATGATTGGTTGAGAGCACTTCAGCGAAGCACCACTGAAAATCAAAGGTAGTCAAACAATGGTTGGTTGTCTGATCTTCCATCGAGGCAATCGATTGACGACTAGCATTCAAAGCTGACAAAATAACATGTGACAAACATTTCTACTACGTGCAAATAGCTCGCATTAGTGGGTAACATCATGCAATGTGATTGAGTCAATCTCAATCCGTGTGGTGATGCAAATGATGGTAATCATGAAGGGTTGTCTACGGACTTCCATGCAACTAGGAATCAAATGGTGCTAATACATCTACCAACGAGCTGCCATGGTTACACATGTGTGAAAAATATTAAGTGTGAATGCCATTGCTTCATTCAATAAATACAGTTGAGATAATTTCCTTTCACATCATTATCATTTAGCAGTTAAGCATTTTCTAGTGTGCGCAATTAACAAAAGATAAAATGGGTGAACCAATAAGAAGATCTATTCGCTTGAATGCCTTGGGGTCAGGTTTGGATGCACCTGAAGCTATTTTCACCATGAAGGAAAGTAATTCTACTAAGAAGCCCAAACTAGCACCTAAAAGATGCAGTCAAAGACTACAATTTCAGGGTAATGTTGTAGAAGGAATGGATGACAAGGGAAAAGGTCTAGCACAGTCTTTTACTAGATCAAAGTAGAAAGTGAGGTATGGATGTGGATCCTACAAGTTATAGCATTCATCCATTAACCTCACAAGCAGTCCCTCTTATAGTGGCATTGAGACCGACTCAGCTTACAGTCGATATTTGACCCTGTTGAATGACAATCTGCCCTATAACAAGGATGTGATATTAGTGGTGTCGTTGGCAGTCAAGATTTCTAGTGAATAGCTTGGGATTGTGCTTGGTAATGAGAAGAAAGAGGAAGAGGCTGAGGTGTCCTCTCTTCCTCTGGCAATGACAAGAAGTGGTCATGTATATCGTGGACGTGCTACTGGTGCTTGTGGGGTGACAGGCAATTGAATTGGTTGCGGTGGTGGTCTAGTCATCTTGCATACATGGCATTTTGGGTTCCTGGTTCATGGTGGTATAGATGGTGACAAGGAGAATTTTGGCAGCAATTTGCATTTCTCCTCTTGGGTAGCACTTGCATTTTGGTTTTCCCCCAATTGCACTTTTTTGTGAAAATTTGACATATGGGGTTTTGAAATGCAAGAGAATGCAGTTGAAATTTACATGAAATGGAATTCTGTAGAAAAATACATATGAGCTTGAAGCTTGTCGCTTCCCTTGCATTATAAAAGGGAAACCAGGGCTCATTTTGAAAGAGAGAAAAAAGATAAAAGAAGTAGACTTTGGCTAGGGTTTTCATTGAACATATACAAATAGATAGGAATAGAATAGTTGGTCATCTTTGAGCATTATGAATGAACTTATGCAAGTACCTTAAATTGTTTCTTAGACATGATTCAAGTATAGTTAAATATATATAATTCTAATATATTTCTCTTCTTTTGCAAGTTTGGGTGAATTTCAAGTTGAAATATTAATGGTGTTTCAATTCTATTGAATATTTGTTTAAATGCATGTCTCTGATCTTTGTTTTGATTCAAGTAATCAATTAAATACTTAGATGGGGTCATGAATTTATGTTGATTTGCAAAGGATTTTATAAGCAGTGATATATCATAAAATTTGAGCTCCATGATGCTAAGTATTGTGAGAGTAGTCTATTTTATTATTGGGTCATCTTTTTTTTATTGATTCTTGCATATGTGGCTCCATTTTTCCCAATAAATACGACATTGATCTATTCCTTAATGATTTACCTAAGGGGTTAATCATACAATCATTTAGTGACCAATTCAAAGCCAGGGTTTGAATTCATTTAAAATTTCATTAATTCAAATGTTGATGTATGATAATTCCCATTAAGGATGTCTTCATTTTGGTGAATGGGTAGCACATTGCTTAGAAACAAGCCAATTTCTTAGTAATTGTTGCATAATTATCCTTCATTCAAAAGTGATTTGTGTAATAATGTGTTCAACATAGCTAAATCTTGAATGAACACACTAGGAATAGCCTCCTTGGTCCTACAGAACCTAAAGCATAGAAGATCATAATCATTCACTAGATCTTATTAGTTGGCCATTCATTTCAAGAGTCTCAAATATAAGAATTGGCTATTCCTTAGAGATGTCTTAGGTGTAGTGGAAAACACCAACTCTACTTAAATTTGGGATGTAAAATACAATGGAAAATGGATGTATTTATAGGATTTTCCAAGCATATTGTGATGTGTCAATGATCGACGGTCTAGAATCAAACAAGAGGGATGGATGGTAGAGATGGAGAGAATCTTGGAGGATGTCCGCTTTGACCAAGGGCAACATGCCAAATGGATGGACAATCAAGTGTGGGAGAAAAAAACCATGTGTTTGAATGCCAAATGTGTGGGAGAACCAATTGTGTGAGGAATAAGCCATGTGTTTGAAGATAATTCTAATTAAAAATTAGAATTATTTAATTTCATGCGACCTTGGTGAGGTGGCATGAAAAGTTGTAGACATGTGCTTGAATTCCTAATTTGAGCTTAGTGAAAATTAATTAAATAAAATAAACTTATAGAAATTTGTTTATTTAATTTAATTAGAAGAATTGTAATTTTTAATTTTGGAGAATTAGAAGGCATGAACTATATAAATAAATTAAGAATTTATTTATAAGTAGATGAAATATTAATTAAATAACTAGTATTTAATTAATTAAATGTCTTGACCATTTTTAGGTGTACACAGGTATGATTTGGAAAAAGAAACGGAGTTGATAAGAAAGTTCCCAATCGTTGACCATCACCATGTCATTGTGTTTGCCATTGTGGTCCATTTTTGGTATCATTCTTTTTTTGAGTCATTTAATTTTATTTGTCTAATTAATGTCATTTTAATTATTGATATAGTTGTTGTTCATTGCATTGTTGTGCCTATGATTGCATGCATTCTAGTTCACCTTG